>WIGN01000128.1:7905-101121 GCA_014235955.1 Colletotrichum sojae | reverse complement strand
CGCCACGCAGGCCGCGTCAAAGATTGCCTCAGATTTCGAGGCAGACTGATTTGTGACATATCTGCCGTTCGGCATTATTGCACACGTCGAGATCTTGGCCACCTCTGACCGGAAACACCAATGTCAGGATCGCAAACGACCAACGGCAATCTCTCCACGTAACCATCGTCAAACGGTATCCCAAAGACTAAAAGTTCTACCGAGCAAGCCCAGCCAAACGGGGTTATGTCATTGGCCCCGGCGTTCTTATGGCCACACGCAACACCGCCACCCAACGACACGAAAACGAGGGTGTGTTGTACTCAATCCTGCTTCAGGAACAAACTTTGCAACGCGCGTTCGAAACTTTCTTAGCTGCATCGGAACTTTGCTTTAAGGACATCAAGCTTTTAAACGATAGAAACTGTGACTAGCCAGGGACCGGAGCAGACCGAGGAGGGAATATCCATGTCACCCCGGAAGGCATCTAGATAGACAGACGGGGAATGCAGATCGCAGAGTCGTGAAATCATGTATTTGTTTGGTTCGTACCTATGTACATACAACCCCGAAGCACCCGCGCTGCGAGGGCCAAAGCCCACGATTTCCCAAAGCGTTTGACGGCGCCCGACTGGTGTCACTCACTCCCGTTGTTATGTACCAGGATTCATCGAGTTGAAGAAGAAAAAAAGAGTTTGAGATTGATTACCCACGACGAAGGCGGAAGTTTGAAAGAAAAGACCGAAGAAGGAAATTGTTGATTTAGATCCAAGCTCTGTTATTCCCGCGCGGTGATGGCTATATCCGAAATGTTCCGCTGTCTCATTTACACTGCGCAGAAAAGTAACTCGTCAACACAAGAACGTCCAAGAGATGTGATTTTTTTCACTCGGCGATTCTCGCTGGAACGGCAAGGGGTAGATTGCCAGCTCCGGCCGGCTTCGGGGGAGGGGCGACGCCGGGCTTTGGGCCCTGGGCGCCGCCCACGAGGGCACCGGCCTCGATCGCCCCCGCGGGGGCGGGAGCCGGGGTGTTGGGATCGTTGGCGCCCTTCGGCGGGCCTCCGGCCGGTGGTGGCTGCTGTGATGCCGGGGCGTTGCCCGGCTTGGGCTTGCCACCGGCACCAGCAGCAGCACCGCCGCCGAGAGCCCCGGCCGCAATGGCGCCGGCGGGAAGGACGGGTGCGGGAGGTGCTTGGTTGTTTGGTGGTTTACCTTTGGCGGCAGCGGCTGCTCCCGCGTTGGCGGCGCCATTGCCGTTGGTCTTCTTCGGGTTGACGGCGGGCGGGACGGCGGCTGGCGGAGCTTGGTTCGGCGTCGTACCGCCGCCCGGAGTAGCGGGAGTAGCGGGAGCGGGGGGGTTCTGAATAACCGGCGGCGGTGGAACGGCGGCCGGAGGAGCCGGAGGAGTGCTGGCCTTGGCCGGCGGCGGCGGCGGGTTGGCTTTCGCCGGAGGAGGCGGCGTCACCGCCTTGGCCTTGGCCTTCGCCTTAGGTTGAACAGCCTTGGCCTTCGCCTTCGCCTTGGCCTTCTTCTTCTTCTTCTTCTTCTTCTTGAGGAGCTGGCCGAGGAGCTTCTTCAAGATCTGACGTTCCTGAACCTCGGCGCGGGCGGCCACGGCCGCATTCTGCTGTTCGACAGCAGCAATGCCTGCGTCGTTCAACTGCGGTACATCGGCCGCAGGGTTGAGTTCGCTGTGCGTTGTTAGTATCTCTCGTCTCCCCGACCATCGTGTAAGCAGCCATACTTAAATTCTCTCCTCGCGACATCGCCGCCCGCGGGAGCACCATGAATGCTCACGAAGAACGCTGAGGCGAGAAAGAGGAGCGGGGTTGAGAACCGCATCCTAAAGAGTGTGACTCAGTAGAGTCGGTAATAGTAAATTGTCGATTATCGAGAATGAAGGATAGAAATATGTTGACCAAGTCAAGCTTGGTGCCTGATGGGGGTTGTGATCGTAACTAGAATGCCGTAGGTATCGGCGTGAACTGAGGATCCTGCCTGGCCTCACGAACGCTGAAGTTAGGGACAAGCCAACTGCCTTTAGTACTTTTCCAAGACTGACCTTGAGTTCTCCTCGCGATCAAGGATATTCATGCCTCGTCCAAACCTTGGGCGAAGTCGTCCACGCTTGCCAACGTACGGGCCTGCTGATCGATTGGCCCCCATTTCAGATTAAAATTCACCGGAAGGACGACTCGCGAGCCTGTGAAACCAAGCGGTCGCGACTCCGTGGAAGGGAGGCTGATGCCAGAGAGTTCCAACAGGCTCAAAGTGCCCGACCCCGCGCGCACCTAGCCGGCGAAGGCAGTCATGCTAGATAGCCACGCCGTCGCCTGTTGCCGGATCGGCGAGAAACCAGGATGGAGGCTCGAGGTCGGAGTTTGCCCAAAAGGACCAGCGAAGCGACGGGGGGATCTCCCTGTCAACCACCCCCAGCTTCGCGACTGATTCGGGCGAAGAGGCGTTTCGTTTTGGTGTTTCGTGGGTGGGCTCTCCTCGTCTGATGTCGGCCGCGGGCAAACTGCTGCAGGAGGACGCGAGGGAGGGCATCGATTCGTCCGATGCCACGCCGTTTCAGAGCCGTCCATTAACATCCCCTCTTTGTGCCTGAAGATCAGTTTCCTCGCAGTCTTCGGCAAGCGGAGCCCTGTTGTTAAGCTTACACGCGCGGGATCTAGGGCGTAGCGATCCATGGATGACAGGGAACAGCTGTCGTCGTCGAGGGACGCACACCTGGCGGTTCGACCTCGCCCGATGCAGGCTGGAGGCTTCGGGAACCTTGGGAACTCTCTCCTCCCCCTTTGAATCTGACGATAGTTCGGGTAGGTTTGCGTTAGCTCCACCTCGAATACGTTTTGGATAGTCTGAGGGAGCGCTCCGTGGCCTTGCGTCTCGCCCCGGCCGCCTGCGGCCTGGGAAGTTATTTCGTCGCTGTCGTCTTCTGCCGGCACGGATGGGAGAGGTAAAGAAGGTAGAGTTTTGCACTAAAATGCGCGGCAGCAGAAAGCATTCGCCCGGATCGATTTCGTCCAAGAACCCACGTTTGTCGTGCCTGGGCGGAGAAAGGGGAGGAGAAAAGCTGCGCGGAAAGACCAAGGGGGAGGGGAATCTTGTTGCCCCGACTCAACATAGTTGCGCTAGCTTGCGGCTCTGCACCAGAGTTTCTTGGGAGGCTCGTACGCGATGCATTCTTGCGTCACAAACGAGGCAAAAACGACGTCCTCTGGGAGAATGCGATTCAGTGCACATAGATATCGTGATATCGCCCCTGCCCTCAATGATATGCACCTTACTTTGGACGTCAACGCCGTTCGTGACAGCTGCCGCCGTGGGGACGACCGGCTCGGTCTTCGGATGGCGTCAGTACGGACAGATGGCAGCAGAAGCAGCAGCATCTCGTAGCGAACCGTGTTGCAGAGAGACAGGAGACAGGAGACAGCAGAGACAGTCAGATGACAAGGCCGAGCGGTCTCTCGCCTCTCATGCGGATGCCTTGGCAGTTCCATTCGCAGGTTGGGACGGCAAAGCGGCATGGGCGCTCACGGACGTCCCGAGGAGACCAGCAGAACATCGCACTTGGTTCCCGAAAGGTGGTTTGCATGACTGCGTGGACAGGCATGGCGACGTTTGACTCAAGTGGCCGGCGTTCTCCCAAGAGACTGGGAGGCACGCGCCGGGATCGACGCCAAGCGAAAATCGTTTCATGCGCCTGCTGTTAGGGGCTGGCAATGAGACGGCTGGCAACTATGGCCGAGTATGGATCGCGCGGGTCGCGTCAAGAAGGAGGGGGGAGATGGTCGGCTGCTGGCGAGGATAGAGACCGTCTATCGGATCTGGGGAGCACCAGACTACTGAATGCTTCCCTACGGTGGGTTTGAAGACATTTCCAATCTGGCTGCATCGACTTTGATTCATGAGTTGGTTTTCTGGGTCTCCGGAGCCGAAGGCGCATGTGAAGTTAGACGTAGAGTTATGTCATGTCTCCAGATCGTCGCGGATATGCCACGGCTTGTCGTCGTCTTGAGGGCAGCAGGCTCGGCATATACACGTTAGTAAGACGGATTGATGATTCAGGAATGATTCGCATCCGCGAGCTTGTTCCCACACAAGACTGTCCAGCGCGCGTAAGGCCTGGCCAGTCGTCTCGCAAGCGATGTGTCGCAGACTTCTCTAAAGCCAGACATGTGGTGAGCCCAGGCCTCGCCACAGCCACACACGCGGCCTCCGCCGGTATGCTTCTAGAAACATAGATCCCAGTGTGCATCATTGGCTTGCGTTACACTTGCTCATTGTAGTTAGAGCACGATCTACCAATCGCATCCTCGCATACTTGTACCAGTGGGAGCTGCCGAGTGCCGACTGGACACCGTAGACATCAAGAGGATGAGAGGTATAGGTCACATGCATACCGGTACTCCGCTGCTAAGTTTGGGTCCGAGAAACATATACAAGAGACGTTGATGCAAGAAATGGCATGAAAGGCGAAGGCTAAGTAAGGTTGGGGGAAGAACAAGAATGAAGCCATCATCATGCCGCCACATCCGGCACATTGACTTGGTCACGTGGTTGACTCAAATGTACCTTAACTCCGAAGGCGGCCGAAGATATCCCGAGCATTCTTGCTGAGTCATCCGGCGTTCCCCTCCGCCCGTCCGAATTTCCCCCGGAGTTCAGCCCCGGACGCACCGGCAATTCCCCTTCCCCTTCCCCGCGCGATCCTTCTCGGTCTCCCAGGCCAGCCCCCTCCCCTGGTGCATGGCACAAGAAAGAAAATGGTCTTATTAAGAGTGAAAATGCGACCTCCAAGCATGACTGGTGTAGCATTGCTCCGCTGACTAGGCTTACCTGCATGGAACCGAGCCCGTCTATGAATCTTTACGTCACGACCCTGATCCTTATCTGAATGAGCTGCCTCTCTCGGCTGGCAACGTTCTCAGCTCGCGCAAGCTAAGAGCAATGTAATCCTAGGAACTGCTTTATCTACCCCGCCGTGGTCCATGGTCAGTTTACAGTGACAATCAACGCGGTGCAGCGACAAGCCGGGCGACCTAGACATGCAGTAGGACGATCCCATGGCGACCGGGATGTCAGAGCGCACTTATACCGGCGGTCCCAGCTTTCAATGGGTGGTGATGCTCTCGAGCAACCTCAAGAAGCTCCGTGTCAATCCCTAAATATCTGCAAGGCCAATCGAGACGGTCGCTGGTCCATCATGGCTGCTCAACGCTCGTTTCTGACTGTGGCATTGCTTTGGCTGAGACTCGCCAGCATCGTGAGTTGTCTTACCGGTGAGTTAGCTGTTGCCTCCGGTCGCATTTCTCTTGTGCATGAGCTGATCTCAGCAACAGTGAAAGGCATCTCTTTCCCCAGTCTAGTCGACGTGACGCTCGACGAGCTCTCGAAGGGCCTCGAGGATGGCCTGTTCACCAGCGTCGATCTCGTCAATACCTACCTTGCCCGTATCAATCAGGTAAACGGAACCCTGAATGTCGTGACGGAGGTGAACCCGGATGCTCTCAAGATCGCTGGGGACCTTGACGTGCAGCGTGCCCAGGGCGTCATCAAGGGCCCGCTCCATGGAATCCCCATTCTGATCAAGAACAACATCGCGACCGCCGACGAAATGAACAACACAGCCGGGTCATGGGCGCTGCTTGGGGCCAAGGTTCCGGAGGATAGCTTCGTGGCGAAGAAGCTGCGTGAAGCTGGCGCAGTCATCTTGGGCAAGGCCAACTTGAGTCAATGGGCCAACTACAGGAGTACCAACTCCAGCAACGGCTGGTCTGCATATGGCGGACAGGTGTACGCTGCGTATCATCCTCAGCAAGACCCCAGCGGAAGTTCGAGCGGAAGCGGTGTAGCCTCGGATCTGGGCCTTGCTTTCGCCTCGCTGGGGACCGAGGTATGACCAAGCTCCGAAAGTGATCGGGACGGACATGAATTGACGCCTCTCAGACCGACGGCTCGATCGTCTCCCCCTCCCAGCGTAACAACCTGGTGGGCATCAAGCCTACAGTCGGCCTCACCTCTAGGCATCTCGTGATACCCATTAGCGAACACCAAGACACCATCGGCCCGATGGCGCGGACGGTCAAGGACGCGGCCTATATCCTCCAGGCCATCGCCGGCGTCGACCCGAAGGACAACTACACCTCGGCCATCCCGAATAATGGCACGATCCCGAGCTACCCGGCCGCCTGTGACACGTACGCCCTCCGTGGCGCCCGCATCGGCGTACCGCGCAACGCCATTGCCCTCTTCTCCGACAACACGACGACCACGGAGACGGATGCCTTCGAGAAGGCCCTCGGGATCCTGAAGTCCGCCGGCGCGACTGTTGTCGACACCAACTTCACCGCGGCCGAGCAGCTAGTCCAGTCAAGGTCCGAAATGATCGTACTCAACGCCGACTTCATCACGAACCTGGCAACCTACCTCGCCTCGCTGAGCTCCAATCCGAACAATGTGACTTCGCTCGCCGCCGTCCGCTACTTCACTCGGTCGTTCCCAGCCGAGGGATACCCGGACCGCGACACGGGCATATGGGATGCCGCCCTCGACGAGCAAGGGTTCAACAACACGGACCCCCGGTTCTGGGACGCGCTGCAGGAGAGCGAGTACCTCGGCGGCGAGGGCGGGTTGCTCGGCGCGCTGGCGAGGGACGGACTTGACGCCGTGGTCATGCCGACAAGCTTCTCGAGCACGTGGGCCGCCATCGTCGGGGCGCCTGTTGTGACGGTGCCTCTTGGGTTTTATCCTGCCAACGCGACTGTCGTGAAGAACAGGAGGGGCAACCTCGTGGACACGGGTCCGCATGTGCCGTGAGTTCTTGCGGGAGACGGCGATAGAGGGGAGCAAAGCACTGACATCTTCTTCGCAGGTTCGGAATCAGCTTTCTCGGTGCCAAATTCGAGGAGGCAAAGCTCATCGGACTGGCATACGCGTACGAGCAGAGGACGCAGACGCGGTCCAAGGTCCGGCCGTACATCGTGCCCAACATTGAGATCGGCGATTACGCGGGTTACTAACCATGCCGTCATACTGAACGGAAAAGATTTTTTTGTCTGATTCATTGCATATGGGCGCTTATCATTGAGTTTGGGACTGTGCTGTTGTTGGGGAACACTGGCATCATCCATGGGCGTGTTCCCATGAAGCCTCAACGGTGACCGTGCTCTTTGAAGTTTAATCTTCAAATGATAAGAATAAGAACAGAGTTCCGCTCGAGCTGTTCACCACGCTTATCTCATGTGATATTATCTACAGTGCAAGATGATGTCATGGCTGTCGATCCAAGGAAGTCTGATAATCATGCGTAGAGTTCCGGTCTGCACAGAGCACTTGCACATGGCCGCCGACATGTCCCCACTTTTCCCGATCCGGGACCGGAGCCGTTATCTGCGAGATTCACCGCGATCATTACCAAACATTCCAAGTCATACCAAGAGCCGGGAATTGCTCGAAGTTTTGAATCAAGAGTTGCGGAAAGCGAGCCGCCTAGAACACCGCATGCCCACTCAGCTGATGTACCCAGGGCCGAGTGGAAGCAAAATAACAGTAACTGGGTGAGAGAAAAAATCAAGAAAAAAGGACGAGTTGATAGCACGACTTGGTATCGATCCAAGGACCTCTGGGTTATGAGCCCAGCGCTCTACCCCTGAGCTACCGTGCTTGAGGCGCCTGTCTGATGTTGACTGAAAACTTTGCCGCAATCTTTTCCCATACCACCTGCGGGATGTGAGTCATCGACAATTTTTGATGCCCCACCCGAAATGGGGACCAGTTTGCCGCCGTGTAAAGCCGACGATCTCTGACCAGAGCCACCACAAACTGCTGATTTTCATCTTGGTGAATTGTGGCAGACAATCAATGACACACTAGAGCAGTAGAAAATTCAAACGATCATGATTCTTGGTCTAGATTAGCACATCTATGAAATGACCAAGGTTGGCGGACCAAATACGCCGTGGTATATAGTTTTGAAAGACATGATAATTCGTATAACAGATCGACAACCACCTTCTCCCATGCCTGCTTTCCTCCACACATCTCCTTCCATCTACAACAGCCAGGAGATGAACTTGTTGTAGAACCATCCGCCGCGGCTCTCCTTGCCGCCGCGGGCCTCCTTCTCGGCGGCCTGGCGGGCGAGGAACTCCTCCTCCTCGCGGTCGATGATGTCCTTGCCGGTGTAGAAGTCGGCCTCGTGGGGCTTGACGCCGCGGGTCTTGTAGTAGAACTTGTGGCCGAAGATGAGGATGAGGTAGAGGGGGATGCCGAGGTATCCGGTGATGAAGGTCTTGTACTTCTCCTTGCCGAAGTCGCCGCCGGTGAAGACGTCGTAGTTCTTGGTGAGGGCGACGATGATGCAGAGGAAGAGGGCGCCGTAGGAGCCCCAGATGCCGAGGGGAGCGACGTAAGGCATGATCTCGTTGGGGATGTTCTGGGCCTTGCGGGCCTTGAGCCACCAGATGTGGGTGACGAGGATGGAGATCCAGGTGAGCAGGCCGAAGATGGTGGTCAGGTTGACGAAGTAGCCGAAGACCTTGGTCGAGTCGCTCGAAACGTTCATGAAGGCGAGCAGGGCGAACATGGAGGAGAAGCCGAGGGCGTAGATGGGCACGCCGCGCTTGTCGGTGCGCTTGAAGATGGCCGGGGCGGAGCCGTCCGAGGCGAGGCCGTAGAGGGTTCTGCTGGCGATGTACAAGTCCGAGTTGGAGGCGGAGAAGACGAAGACGCAGATGCAGGCGTTGATGATGTGGGGAACGACCTTGACGCCGGCGACGGTGGCGGCGACGACGAAGGGGGACGCCGAGGCGCCGGTGGTGGCCTTGTTGGCGAAGGCGAGCTCCTTGGAGTTGTAGGGGACGAGCATGCCGATGAGGAGAACGCTGAGGCAGTAGAAGAAGAGGATGCGGTAGAAGGTCAGCTTGATGGCGCGGGGGATCGTCTTGCGCGGGTTCTGCGCCTCGGCGACGGTGACACCGACGAGCTCCGTTCCGAGGTAGGCGAAGGTCGCGTTGACCATGCAGGACCAGAAGCCGAAGAAGCGGCCGGCGTCGCCCGTGTCGATGTACTCGCGGAAGGCACCGGGGTTCTTCCAGTAGCGGAAGCCCTTGGCGTCGCCGTCAGGGCCACCGCCGCAGGCCAGGATGAGGGAGAAGAGGATGATGCCGACGATGGTGATGACCTTGAAACTCGACAGCCAGAACTCGAACTCTCCGAAGAACTTAATGCCGAAGTAGTTGATGACGATAATGGTGACCAGGAAGATGGCGATGAAGACACCGGGATTGATCCGTTCTCTATCGACCCAGAACTGGATGACGAGGGCGGCGGCGGTCAGTTGGTTGGGCGTGACGATGATGTACTTGAACCAATAACTGTGACGCGAACGCGCAATGATCAGCAAACGAGTCCCCGGGAAGGAGTTGATCTCAACTCATGTCAAGGCATTGGGGCAACTCACGTCCAGCCGAGCGCAAAACCGAGGGAGGGGTCGCAGAATCGAGAGGCGTAACCAGTGAAACCAGCAGAGATGGGCAACCAAGCAGCCATCTCACCGAGACCAGCCATGACGAGGAAAACGATGAAACCGACGAGAGTGTACGAGATGAAGACGGAGCCGGGGCCGGCCTGGGCGAGGGCCTTGCCGGTTCCGACGATGAGACCGGTGCCGATGGCACCACCGATGGCAATCATGGTGATGTGGCGGGCCTTGAGACCGCGGTGCAGCGCCGTGTCGGCGCTGGTCTCGAGACCGCGGATCTGGACATTATCCGTGTCGTAGGTCTGGGTCTTGTAGCCCGTCTTCTCGACATCGTGGGCGCCCTCCGAAGAGGACGTCCGCTTGACGAGGCCGTCGCTCATGGTTGCGCGTGGACGAGCAAGTTGTCTTTACAGCTGTCGTACCACGGAACACGGGGGAAAAGGAAGACTCTCTTGCCTGAAGGGGTAATGGAACTAAGGGGGGAGTCTTGAAGAAGACAGGGGGGCAGACGAGAGCTCCGGGAGCGAGAGAGGGATGAGAGGTGAGAAGAGGGATCACGAGAGGTCGGAGGGAGGAGGGGTTTGGGGTTCTTTAACTAAAATATTCGGGGTGCCTCTCGTCGACGGGACGGAAGACGGATGATAGACAGGCAGACTGACAGGGTGGTGGTGGCCGCATGTTGGACGGAGCGTATCCGAGCAAACGGATCCGATAGACAGGCAAGAGGAAAACGTAACAGCTCACATCCCCCAATTGACCTTGTCAGTTCCGTACTCCAACCAAAGGTGAATTAGGTGTGCCTCTGCAGGCGTCTCTCTCAGTGCGTGTGTATCTGTCTCTCCAGGTTCGCCTCGCAGGTTCGCCGGCTGGATCTGGGCTAGCTGGCTTGGGGTTGGTCGACGGAGGACGAGGAAGACCCCTCCTACCCTGGGCTCGCAGACCGGGGGTGGTGGACCGGCTACGATAGACGTCCACGCCCCCCTGCAAGAGGCGCCGGCGGTAGACTGGACTTGGACTGGGAAGCCGGGGGACGGAGAGGTACCGAACGGTGGTGACTTGTAAGTATTACCACTACGATTTAGCGCGACGGTGGCTATCTCTATCTCTACGTGGGTTTGGTGCGCGCAGAGTTTCCCCATTATGGAGCGTGTGAGGAGTGTCCCGCACCGCGCTCGTGGGTTCTGCTTGGTGTGGGGACTGGACTGGGCCAGACTGGAGGCAGGCTAGAGGCACAGCAGACTGGAGTGACAGGGGATGCTGCCGCGTGCATGAGTGCGTGCGTGTCTCTCTTCTTTTTCCTCTGTCTGCCGGCCACTGGCCAGTGACAGAATGGCAGAATGAGGGGACTCGAAGTGAGAAGAGACGACGATGAGACGATGAGGGCATGTCAGTCTGTGCCAGTATTCTAGCACCAACATGAAGGACTGAGGATAACTTCCGGGGTGGAAATGCTGGGCCCTAGGCCGTACCGGGCAGGGAACGGCAAGGATAAACTCAGTAGAGTTTCGTTTTCGGGGGGTGTGATGAGAAAACGGTCATTCTCTTGCAAGTTATCCAGTGATAGGCGTGCCGTATGAGATAGGGCGCCCATCCAGCATCATTCAGCCTTGGCGGGCATCACGATCAGTGGCGGAGAGCTTCAAGAGGGACAGAAACTTGTTCGTGCGGGGGTTCAGAGGGGAGGGGAGGGATGGGATGGGATGGGATGGTTCATCGCGTTGGAGTTGGGGGGAGAATGGCATGCATGAGATTGTTTGATGAGTGAGTGAGTGTGCGAGTGAGTGAGAGAGACTGTGAGTGACCAGAGGCGACACCCACACCACGGGGGACGGACGACAGGACAGCAGAGGTACTTGGCACCACAAGTCACTCGTTAACGCCAAGTATCGTCAACCGCCGAGCCTGAGTCGCGAGTTTGTATGAGTTCTGTGCCTGGAGAATGCCCAGCGATCGCCCAGTCTGCAAGGGATGCTGATGCTGGACTGTTACGGGCCGTTGGGAAAAGCTTAGATGCGACAAGCAAAGGCGACAAGACCAGAGGTACCGAGCTGAGCATGCGAGCGCCCCTCTCTTCCCCCCCTCCCCTCCTCCGTCCAGCGTCCAATGCTGTCCACACACCCCCTGGACGATCGGTGATACCAAGAAAACACCAAGACAAATGGGCCAAGGGGGCGAGAGAGGTTCCTGCCAGGGAAGCGCCCGCAGCCATCCGCAGGTACACGGATACGGCCAGGAAGACTTTGATAGTGGCTGCCTCCGTAGACCATGAAGAAGAAGCCAAGAAGTCTGGCAATCGAAAGGAAGAAAATATTGGAAATTTCCCAGCGCGTCTGTCAATGACAGCTGAGGCGTCCGGGGCAGCTCAGACCAGGCGATGCTTATCTCTGGGGCGCTTTAGTGGTTCCTCGTTCCAACGAGACTCCCTGGTCGTCTTCACCTTACTCGGTGCCTCGCCAACAACACCACATATCAAACACGACCGTCTGAGACCACGCGAGTCTGCCCGTCAGACGCGGGACATCTCGTCAGCCTAGGGCAGAAACCCGTCGAGAATTAAGGTGCTGAAGGGTCCTCGCGGTCTGTGTTCCACCGTCTGAAGGTAACCTAGGTAAGACAGGGCACCTATGTGACACCTCGGATACCTAATGTAGGTAGCTCCAACTCATGTCAGGGCGTGGTCGCTGCCACCAGCTCGGTGATGGTCCAGATTTCATCCCGCTGTCCTCCAGCAACTCACAGCGAGCCAAGAGATAGCCCGAAGAGACTCATCAGCTCACGCGATGGGCGTTCATCGGGCAATCTTGCCCACGATTCAGTCAGTAATCGCTAATCACGCCCGTCCAAATAGGCTGTTGCTCGCATTCTGACGTGCGCTGGGAGAGCCCGGCGAACAGGTCGAGAGTCGAGACCCCTTCCACGCACACACCCCCAGCCCCCAAGACCCCGAGAGAGATATCATATCGGCGTGCCCGGCGACGGGAAGGAAGAGGAGGGAAAGAAACGTCAAAAGGCGCCTGGCGCCAGACCCAGAGGATTTGTCCGCCTCTAGCGTAGGTGTGTCTTGTGGTCTCAACCTCCTGCAGCTAGGCGTTGCTTGTCAGGAGCCGAGAACGCCTCTCCAGCCTCTCCCGGCTGGGTGTCACCGAAGAATGCCCTTTGGGCGTTCATCATGTGTTACCCTGCAGCTAGCATGCGAATGGGAGTTCTGTTTCCCTCTCTACGTATTGCTATCCCTGCCCGTCGCTCTCAATTCTGTACGTACTCGTTATGCGAATCTGTTAGGTTTCTGGCTGCCGGAGAGGCGCAACTCAAGCGCACAATCTCGAGAAGACACTAACATGAATTGATAATATCGTCCCCGGGAGGGCACTTGTGTTCCATCTTACGTTCTAGAAACCGGTCTGCCACACGCCCTGCAGCTGCTCTCCCCCTCTTCACTGCGAGTCTCGAGAATCTGGCGGCGGCGCGAGCACCCACTCCGCCACCATGTTCCCTGCTCCTACCCCCCGTCGCTTGTGTTGCTCCCAGTCTCTGGTCCATTCAGAGCTCTTGCTCTTCTCCCCGCCAAGACGTTTATCTCTGGCCTAAATAAGCAGGTCGTTATCTCCTCCACATCAGGCCCCCTGGCTGGCTTTTTTAGTGGGCTTTCTCTTTCTTTTTGCATGGGTTTTCACCGAGCTTATCCTCGCCCGTGGCCGTTCTTGGCTTAGACTGCCGAAGGGTCGACTTTGGGCAGAGTCTCTACCTTTTGCCAAACGGAATGAGATGTCTGCTGGAATTTTCGTATCAGAGCCAAAGAGCCTCCGTAATTCAAACAAAGTCGGGGCAACCTGCGTTCACCGTCAGAGACTCGGGGTCATCGCCGGATGAGAGTCCCCTGTCTCCCTCTCAACCCAACATGAACTGCGTGCGCTAAGATCTCGACCTCACGAATCAGTTGGCGTGTTCTGACGTGCGGGAGCCCCATCCCTAATGGGTTGGCTGCCGTCTCCCACATTCCAGCCCATCCCATCATTCAGCCCCCCGGTCCGATTGTGTATATTTGCCATCCGAGACTAGTGTATATTGGTGCTATCGTTCAGCTTGCCCTGACGGAATAGCTGTCAGCCCTTTCCTCGCATTTTATACACAGTAGACGGGCGAGATGGGAGAGATGCGATGCAACGGTGGACGTAGCACATCGGGATGTAGGCATACTCCTCGTCGCCATCGGGTAACTGGCGGGAATGGACAGGCACACTGCGACTGATCAACGCGACGACACGCGATGGGCGCCGACGGCTCATCGATGTCTGCCAAGCAACACAGCCATCACGCCAGTGTCTCTAGAGCCTTGGGGGGTTGGGTTTACCGCCGTTAGACGGTCGACACGCGGCGCGGACAGACAACTCCATCGCCTGGCGCGATCCTAGTCATGTCCTGCTCCGTTCGTTTACCGACAGTCGGTTCCTCTTAACGGAGAACCCAGCTTTTAATTCCCGACGTCCGTCCAAGGCTCTCGAGAGCTCCAGCATCCAGCGCCTGTGAGATCTGGGATCCTCTTGGGCGGGTCGCCTCCAGGGATGAGGGCCTCTGTGCGCGCGTCAGCGGGCGGAGACGGTTCGTCTCATTCCACGAGCTCTGTCTCTCTCGAGTCTCTTGTGACGAATTCCATTCAGTCACCGCAACCACCGACCGCCCAACACCGTCCAACCAGACGGTGCGGTGCCCCGGGGACCACATTGCTGCGGGCGCTCTGGACGATCCCTTCGGCCCCCCGAGTCGAGGCAAACAGAGCAAAACGGCCTCCGGTCCGGCGCTGTCTAACAATTCCACTCTAGGTCCCGTTGGGACAGATGGATTGAAATTGCGCCATCGCGACCCGGGCGAACTTCGCCAAGACGTCCTAGATGCGGTATTTTTTCTATCGTTTCCATCTCTGTAATAACATGCCAACCATAATGCTACTTGGAAATCCTGCCCGTGCTACTAGCTCCATCGCAACTCGTATGCGCCGCCTACCAAGTCTTGGCTTTCCCCCGGACGCCTCGGGCAGTTGTTAGTTTGCTGCTGGTCAGACCGGCAGACAGATTTTGTTTCCATCGCTGTCTTCGGGACCCGTCCGCGATTCGTCAATGGCGAGAAATACTCCGTCGATTTCCTGCGTTGATTATTCACTTCACTCCGCCAACATTACCAACCTGCTTTGTTGTGACGCGATACCCAGTTGCCCGTAGACATCACAATACCTAGTTCTACTGCCTGAAGCCAGGCTCTCTGTCTCTTCCCGTCACACGCTGTCTCGTCCCACGCACAGACGCCCATCTCGGTCTGGACCATGCTCGGCTACTCGCGGCGAATGAATTTTCACAGCTGCTCTCCGATTGTTGTTTCTGTGCCTTGGGGCTCTCGTCACACCCGCCGCTAGCAGCCCTTCCATGCATTTTCTAGCGCTTCCGTCGCCGTCAAACTCAATGGCAATTCATCACCCCTTGCCCCTTGCCTCCCACTCGGCTCCTGGGCTTCCTATGCTTTCGAGGTTAGGCATATCAGGAAGGACGAATTTTTATGCTCCTTAGGGCGCTTCCTCAGTGGGCCTTTACCCCGAGCATCCCCAGCTTTCCCCTTCTCCCAGCGTCCCAGAAGCCGCCACGCCCCCAAACTTTGAGTGCTTGACAGCCCCCTCCTCCTCCCAGAGGAGTCTAGCCAGGGCGGTGCAAACGCAAGAAGATATTGACGCTGCATACGCCGGTCTTTTCACGTGCCCAGTCGACCCGGTAAAAACCATGGCGCACAGTTGGGGAAACGGGGTGGGACAGGGTCGCTGATGGAAACGATGGGGTAAGACTTTCGTAACAGCTTCACATCGCAGCGGAACCACCCTGAATTCCTGACGCCATCATCCCTCGTGGTCGAGACGCTCTGGCCGTCCGAACGCCAGCGCTGCGAACGTCCAGTCCGGGGAAAGGACTCTATTACGTGAAAAGATTGCAAAAAGCCACGATTCGATTGATTGCAGGAAAAACGTGAAGATATCTGGGGTATGGGGTCTGGGGAAGAGGAGAAGCCAAAAACGTTGCCGGTGGCGCTGCGGTCCTGCGGATACTCTCACAATCGACGACGACGACGATGACAATGACTCGACGCGATTTCGAGATCGGGACTTCACGTAACACGCAGAATACGCGGTCGATGCCGGATTCTGACGATATCTACTAGCTCGGGCTTTCTCGTTGCCAAAGTGCAATCTCGGGCGTCCGGTCAACCTTAGCTATGGTCGAGTCGCATTGATTGCTAGGTATGCAGGCCGAAAACTCTACGAGAATGCCCGGCGTCTCTATCTCTCGCGACTGATACCCCGCGGTCTCACTCGGCCAAACTGCAAAGTTTCTCTCGCGGCCTGCAAGGCTTCCTACTCCGGCTTCTTATCCAGGGCAGGAGGGGGTGCTGTGAGCCTCACTGCCGATCGATCTTCATGCATGAGCGAGTTGCCCGACTGATTGGATGGCATCGTCTAGCCTGCTTGCAGCTCGAACCAGATGTCATGGAATGCATGTAGGCTTTGGGATTTCTGCCTCAAGCTACTGCTACGATCCCATCGATTGGCTATCATCACAGCAGCGTCGAGACGACGCGTCTCCATATCACGATCGGGTCAACGCAGGCGTCGAAGGGCGCGTTCGAGGCCGTGGTCGTGACCGCCAACTCCTTTCATGGTCAATGCCAAGGGGCGTGCATACCCAGATGCCATTGATCGAGGCATGTCAACACTGTTGATTCAGTCGTCTTGCGCAGGCTGTGGGCATACTCACGACGAGCAGTCGCAGAGGTGTCCGGATATAGACTGGTAGCCCATCATGGTGCGACGCCAGTATTGGGAACCTTCACGATGTCTGAATGTACTTGACTATACGTGGCATGAGGTAGACATCGCGCATCTCGTATACTTGTCCTGAGAAACAGTATCCTATGCATGCCTTGTCAACTACCGACAACGACTAGCGATGTGTACTGTGATCCACCGCCTTTGCTGTCTCTGCTAGTCCTCCGAATCATCCCGTGTAAAGCATGCCTGCAACGCTTGCCGAGGTCAGGGTCGACAAGATGCCCGCGAACAGGGCCGACACGGCGACCTTGGATACGTCCGCCGCGCGCCCCGGGGCAATCTGAGAGAGAACTCCAATCTGAGTACCCAAAGCACCGACGTTTCCAAACCCCTACGACGTAGATGTTAGCTATTGGTGGTCAAGCAAGATAGCGTAGATGGACTTACACAGCACGCGTAGGTCGCGATCATCCTCGACCGCGGCGACAGAGAGATGTACGGCTCGACGTTGCTCGAGAGCGACTTGAAGGCAAGGAACTCATTGGTGATGACCTTGATCCCGATGAGCTCCCCGACGACCAAGAGGTCCTTGCTCGGGACACCCAGGCACCATGCCACCGGGTAGAACACGTAGCCCAGCATCAGCTCCAGCGTCAGCGGCGGGTCGCTGATGTTGAGATACTTGCCCCACCAACCCAGGAGGCCGTTGACCAGGCCGACGAAGGAGATGACGCAGAGGAGCGTGGCGGCGATCATGCCCGCGACTTTGATGCCCAGCCACACTCCGTTGGCGAAGGCGTGGAGGGAGTTGGCTGCTTTTTCATCGTCCTCTGATACGACCAGACGACCGGAGCTGAGCGTTTCTTCCGTCTCTGGGTATCTCATCTTGGATACCGCGATGCTGGCTGGGATGGACATGATACACGACGAGACGAGGGCTTGCGGGTCGAGGCCGAGGCCAATATAGCCCACCAGAACGGACCCGGCTATCGTGGCGAAGCCGCATGTCATGACTTGATGGATTTCGGCGAGTGTGAGGTAGGGAATGAACGGCTTGATGAGCATCGCCGATTCGCCTTGTCCGACGAACGGCGTCGCCGTGGCCACCATGGCCTCGGCCCCCGACACCTCGAGGGCCCAAAAGAAGAAGATGGCGAATTTCGCCACGAACCACTGCAGCAGGCCGAAGTGATACATCAGCTGCACCAGAGAGATGAAGAAGATGATCGGCGGCAGCACCGCGGTCAGAAACCACATCTTGTTCGGGACCTCGCTGTCCGTCAGGAAGGCCAACCCTTCCTTGGCGAAGCTCAGAAGGGTGCGGGCCATTTCCGAGATGAAGGCGAAGATGTCGTAGCCGGCCTTCGTCTTGAGGACGAAGATGGCGATGACGAACTGCGTCAGCATGCCGCCGATCACGGTGTTCCACGGGATCTTCTTCCGGTCCCTGGAGGTGATGGTGAGCAGGCCGATGAGGAGGAGCAGCCCGAAGAGGGAAATGGCCCTGCTGGAGCGGGTGTTGTCGCCGACCTCCGGGGGTATCATGGAGCCTACGAGGAAGACTGCCATCGTGAGGGCGGCGGCCAGGGGCTGGCGCAGCTTCTCCGGGGTCGCCTCGTACACCTTGACGACGGTGTAACCCCAGACGAAGCGCAGCGGGACCATGGCCTTCGCGGCAGGGAGCCATATCGTGACGATGCGTATGGTGATAGCGATGTAGATCAGGGAGGGCTTGAGCCAGCCGAGGCCGTCTGAGCGGTGGAAGATCAGGCCGACGATCCACCAGCTGTTCTTTAGGTCAGCTCGAATGCGCCTGGGCAGCAGAGGAAAGGCGATGCGCGTCGCGACTTACGCGGTCCAGATGAGCCATATCATAATGTGAACGGGGAGCTTGTGCTTCTTGTAAATCTTTGAGAGCCTGAGTCTCTTGGGCTTGTTGCCCTGCGCGGCCTCATCCTGCCCCTCGTTGTGCCCCTGATTCTGCCCGCTGTTCGCCTCGAGATCGTTGCTGTGAGCGGGCGCCTTCTCCTGGCTCTCGGAATTTCTTGACGACTCTGAGGCGCCGGTGCCAGGTCCGTCGGCCACCTTCTCATGCCCCTTGGGCTCAGCTTGCGGCTCGGCCATGGTGTTGTTGCTGTTGCTCGTGACGATGCCGAGGAAGAGAGGAAAATTTTCTCTCTCGCGCAGCCATAACGAGAATGTGGGAGGGACATAACGAAGACCTTAATGACGCCTCTTACGACTGTTATCTCCTGTAAACGGACCAGTGGCTGCATGGAAATCGTGGCGGCGCCGCAGAACCGTAAGGTTGGAAAGATGGGACGATGATGCAGGCATGGCTACGGCAGTCAGTGCGCGTGGTCAGGCGAAACAGACATTCATGTTTGGCATCTTCAATGGGGATTCAGAGCTTTCGAGCAGATCGAATGATGGAAAGCCCGGCTCTTTATTGTCTCCATGCCTCTCTTGTCGCCGTCACTAGATCGCGGGTCCCGGGCCCCACTCCGTGACCGGAGACCGGAGTGGGTCTCAACGACCCGGTCGTTGCCGAGGTGGATCCGCATGCAGTATGGCTCATCTGGTTGGTCGATTTGAGACCCACGTGCTTTCGGGGTCCACCCCGCCATCCTGATGCAGCATCGTGGAGGAGCTGAGAACACGCTCACCGATCAAACAACACTGAACCGCTCTACAGAAACGACGGACAATTCACCAGAGAGCGACCCGTCGAAAAAGCCCAACCATGGCCTGTGGATCAGGGTGTTGCGGACCTCCCAAGGTACATGTGCCCCCCGCCTCCAATGCGCCTCCCTTGATTGCCCCGGCCGACGGTTGTTGTGTCGGAGATAAGGACCGGAAGGAGTCGCTGGACGACCATCGCGACGCCGAAAGCAAGGAGGAAGACTGCGCCGAAGGATGCTGCGGTTCCGTTGCAAAGGTTGAGTCCATTAAGCCTGACCAAGACTACCAGAAGGGCTGCTGCGACTCCGGGCCCAAGTCCGACTCCGGTTCCGAGGCCGATTGTGGAGCCACTGTCCCCGGAAACAAGCCCGAGGAGACTGAGTCCGGGTGCCAGAAAGGATGCTGCGGTTCATCCAAGAACACCGAACCGACTGGCGCTGGTATCTCGAAGGCTGCTCCGGCTACCGACTCCTGCTGCGCTCCCAAGCCTCAGCTTGACGATGGCTGCGACAAGGGGTGCTGTGACTCGATGAAGGACACCAAGACCGCTCCTAGCCAGGAGAAGACATCTGATATCGTCCAGTCTTGTTCCTCCGCCACGCCCGAGACTGCCAAGGACGACAAGAAAGGCTGCTGCGGCGACAAATCTGACAAGAAGGATGGAGACTGCTGTGCTCACAAACCTGCCATCGATGATGGTTGCAAGCAGGGCTGCTGCGGCTCCGTTGAAGATGCTCAGACTACCATTCCATCCGATGCCGAGGACGACTGCTGCAAGCCCAAGACCGACGTCAAAGACGACTGCAAGAAAGGTTGCTGTGGCTCTTCCGAGACCAAACCGGTCGACTCTTGCGGCTCTAATGCCACCGCCAAGAAGCCGAAGGCCAAGGACGACTGCAACAAGGGATGCTGCTCGTCTGCCACCTCCGTCAAGCCCCAGATGGACAAGGCCCCCAGCTGCTGCGAGGGCAAGACGTCCCCCTGCTGCGACTCGACCTGTATCGACCGTCTGGCCTTGCGCGAGTGTACCAGCAAGAAGCCTGCAGGATCCCGTTCTTCTGAGAAGAGTGAGTCACTCTGAACCTTAGTTTTTCTTGTAATCAACTGACACGCATAGCTTCCGGAGATGACGAATGCACCGGCGGCCACGACGGCAAGCCTTGCCGCGGACATGCCCGCACCGTTCGCGAGACTTACCAGGCAAAGCTGGAGGCTCTAGGCTGCATCTGCCGTGCCCTCCTTGCTCTTGGACAAGAGTCCTGCTGCGCGCCTCGCGAGCGATCGTCCGTCGAGCGGAAGCGGTCCTCGCTCAAGTCCTCTCGGTCTCGGACCTCCACCGACTCGTGCTGCCCGCCGGGGGCCAGCAAGACTGTATGTGCCTCCTCGACGAAGAGTCGCCCCAAGACCAAGAAAGGGCCCGGCCGTGCTAGCTTCGAGTCCAAGGCCGGCGGTTGTGCCGACGGCTGCTGTGCTAAGCCCAAGGCTCCCAGCATCAAGGACTCATGCGCCGACGCTTGCTGCGCCAAACCGAAGGCCCCGAGCATCGCCGGTTCCTGCGCCGACTCATGCTGTGGCGATGAGGGTCCACCACCGGTCTTTGAGCCTTCCGGCAAGGCGGACGTCAACGTGACGGACCTCGAGAGAGGCGTCTCGGGACGGGAGCACGTCATACTTAGTATCTCGGGCATGACCTGCACGGGCTGCGAGACGAAGCTCAAGCGGACGTTGGCCACGGTCGACGCCATCAAGAACCTCAAAACCAGCCTGGTCCTCGCTCGCGCCGAATTCGACCTGGACCTCGGCGCCGGAACCGTGGCCGACGTGATGAAGCACCTGGAGCGGACCACCGAGTTCAAGTGCGAGAAGATCACCAGCCAGGGCGCCAGCATCGACCTCGTTGTCCCCGGCGATGCTGAGGGCTTCATCAGCCAGCCCTGGCCGGAAGGCGTCACTGACATACGCGCGGTTGACAAGAAGACAGTTCACGTGGAGTTCGATGCCGAAGTGGTCGGCGCCAGAGACCTCGTCGAGAAGGGCTGGGGCAGTCCCATGCAGCTCGCACCTCCTCGTATGGACCCGACTCTTGAGGCTGGCAGCAAGCACGTCCGCAACGTCGGCTGGATGACTCTTCTATCTATTGTCTTGACTATTCCCGTGCTTGTCATGTCCTGGGCACCGCTCCCAGAGAACGAAATCGCCTACGGCTCGGCCTCGTTGGCTCTGGCCACCATCGTCCAGGTCGCCATCGCCGGGCCGTTCTACCCTAAAGCCCTCAAGAGTCTGATCTTCTCGAGGATGATTGAGATGGATTTGCTCATCGTGCTGAGCACGAGTGCGGCCTACATATTCTCCGTCGTGTCTTTTGGTTACCTCGTCTCCCACAAGCCCCTTTCGACTGGCGAGTTTTTCGAGACGAGCACCTTGCTCGTCACGCTCATTATGGTAGGCCGGTACGTCAGCGCCCTAGCCCGTCAGAAGGCTGTGGAATCCATCTCCATCCGATCTCTGCAGACGTCCAATGCCACCATCGTCAACAAGTCTGGCCAGGAGAAGGAGATTGACTCCCGGTTGCTCCAGTACGGCGACGTGTTCAAAGTCGCCCCTGATTCCCGCATTCCTACCGACGGAACTGTAATTTCTGGTTCATCCGAGCTAGACGAGTCCATGATCACTGGCGAGTCGAGGGTCATCGAAAAATGCCCGGGATCTCCGGTCATTGCCGGCTCTATCAACGGCTCTGGAACCCTCAGCGTCAGGTTGACCCGTCTGCCCAGGGACAACACGATCAGCAACATCGCCGGGATGGTCGACGAAGCAAAGCTATCCAAGCCCAAGATACAGGACCTTGCCGACCGCGTCGCATCCTACTTCGTGCCGGTCGTGGTGACGCTCACAATCATTACCTTTGCCGTCTGGATCGCAGTCGGCGTAGCGGTTCGCAAGCAGTCCGGCTCCGAGGCGACCATTCGGGCCGTCACCTACGCAATCACGGTCCTGATAGTCTCGTGCCCGTGCGCCATAGGCCTCGCGGTACCAATGGTGATTGTGATTGCGAGTGGCGTTGCCGCCGAGCGTGGCGTCATATTCAAGTCGGCAGACAGCATCGAGGTGGCCTACAAGACGTCCCATGTCGTCTTTGACAAGACCGGAACGCTCACGGAGGGCAAACTAAGCATCGCGGAGGAATGTTACCTTACAGACGATCCAGACTCGATTAGGCCAATGCTTCTCGGACTCGTCGGCAGCATCAAACACCCAGTATCTGCCGCTGTTGCCGCCCATCTCAGGCAAACCGGCACCTCCCCTGCGGCCGTATCTGACCCCAAGACCTTCACGGGTAAGGGCGTCGAGGGCACCCTTTCTGGACGCTTGCTTCGCGCGGGCAACTCAATATGGCTAGGCGTATCGTCCGACTCCAAGGTCTCGTCCGTCCTGTCCAAGGGACAAACGGCCTTCTGCTTCATGGTTGACGGCACGCTAGCTGCAGTCTTCGGTCTGGAAGACTCGGTACGGCCCGACGCCGCCTCGACTGTCTCGAAGCTGCAGGCATCTGGCATCTCAGTCCATGTTCTCTCGGGCGACGACGACGGAGCTGTCCGCAGGGTCGCCGCCCAGCTGGGCATTCCTGAGGCCAACATTCGCTCCCGCTGCAACCCTGGGGATAAGCAGGAGTACATCCAGAGCCTTCTGGCCACGCCCGTCGCCCGCGCAGGACCGCGGAGGAAGCCCGGAAAGCCCGTCGTAGTGTTCTGCGGAGACGGGACGAACGACGCCGTCGCATTGGCGCAGGCCACGATCGGCGTGCACATGAACGAGGGCACCGACGTAGCCAAGTCCGCGGCGGACGTCGTCCTCATGCGCCCCAGCCTCGCGGGCGTGCTCACCGCCATCTCGATCAGCAGGAAGGCCGTCCACAGGATCGCCTTCAACTTCGGCTGGAGCTTCGTGTACAACCTGTTTGCCATCCTGCTGGGGTCCGGCGCGTTCGTCAACGCCCGTATTCCCCCCGAGTTCGCCGGGCTCGGGGAGCTGGCCAGCGTCCTCCCCGTCATCGTCGCCGCGGTCCTGCTCCGCTGGAGCAACGTGTAGAAGCCGCAGGAAGCGTGCATACACAGACACCACCCCCTCTCTTAGATGGCGTGCCATTCGAGGGGGGGATGGATGTGGCGGGAAACGTGCTCGGGAGAGGGCCCGCGTGACTCACCGCCAAGTGGAGGGCGCCTGAGGATGTGCGCCGGGGAAGCATTCAACATCTTCTTGTCCCTTTCTCCCTGGGTTCTGCTGCGGGGATACATATTCGTGATTCATCATGTGCGTCAGTAAAGCTGGAAATCGTGCTATTGGTTGCCATTCGTTCTTTGCGTATGTCGATGCAGCCAGGCAGCATGCTGCCGCAGGGGCAGGACTCTGATTCATACCTTTCGTTTCTTTTACTGTCTGGAATCTGCCTCGTGCAGAAAGTACATTCATTACATGTCTATGCGGACTTCGTATCCGTTTGCCCCAATTGCCGAATAAACCCGGCGTCAATATAATTGGGAGCTAAACGACTCTCTTCGAGACAACCGTGCTAGATGTAGTTCTCACTCCATGCCAACCGCCGCTCCTCTTCTATCTGGAGGCGGGCGCTCCGGTACATGTCTCTGGGCTGATAAGGCATGCAGGAGTTCCAACGTTGCCTTAAACGTGCGGAAGCGAGTGCGAGATCGATGCTGCGAGCCTCAACTCTGTTGGTCGCCCCCTTGCACGATGACATTTCCCCAGTAGCCCAGGGGCCTAAGAGCCCCCCCAGGAGTGCCAGCACTCCCATGTTTCCTCGATCCACGTCACCAGTGTCTTGGGCAGGGAACGTCGGTATGGATGCGGATCGGGACGACCCAAACCGCCAATGTGCAGGGCTAGTAACAGCACTCGCGGGCGGATGTATGTTTCCGCGCCGGCCTGGCGCTCCCACAGACATGGCCCCCAAGCAAGAAAAATGTAACTCCAACGAGACATGGGGGCAGCAATTCTCCCTGGACACGGGCAGAGACTGGGGGTACCTCTGTTCATCGGATTGCCGAGTCTGGAATCTGGACCCGCCAGCTCGAATCGTCTCGCGAGAAAACTCCCAAAGCCTCACCGGCTGTGGGCGTGACATAACGCGTTATCACACCCTCGGAGAAACTCGCTCTTTAGCCAGCCAACCAGAGTCTTTCTTGTTTTCCCTTTCCACCGCTCCAGTCAGCGGGGCTGCAGACGGTATCGTCGGATCACCACCCCCTGTCCCGCGGCCTTGGTATGGGCTTGTCTCTGCATCAATATCTCTCTGCGTGGCGTGCCACGGCCCGGGGGGGAGGCTGGGAATTGTCTCTTGCCCTCCCACTCGGCGGCCCGCGTAGTACATACACTTTGACTTCTATTTGAAGGCCGGAGCAAGACCCCCACCTCCTCCGGCTGCAGGCGATGCTGGCAGGCAGGCGATGCTAGGTCCACTGGCATCCGTCGACGATCGGCGACGGCATCATAGGCGGAAGCTACCCGGACTGCGGCGTATTTCGTATTCCCAGGCATGCTGCAGGATCTAAATTGCTGTGTCGCGAGGACTTTCCACTACTGGCTACGCCTTCTGCCGGGGGGTAACACGCCATCGGAGTACACGATCAAGGTCCGATGATGGCCTGGTTCTTCACACCTAGTCAGGCGATGAAGCTTCTTTATAAAACCAGAAACTCTTTGCATGTGAAAACTCGGAAATCCCGGAGTATACTTTGTCAACTTTCCCGACGTTGTTGCCGCTTAAGCTCGCCTCATAAATCAACCTTTACTCCTCCGAAAACATGGTCGTTGTTACGGCATCGGGCTGGACCCCGAAGAGTTACAAAGACCCCACATCACGTAGATTGGATCTCATGCAGCCACAGGAAAGAATTCATGTACGCCAAGTGCCATCCTGCATGTTTACAAGACCCTGGACAGTGTACCGTTGCATTGCCAGCCATTTCGAGTACACCTATCCCACGGTCTTAAAGGTTAGCGTAGTTCTTGCGGGGCTTCTCATATAGCCAGGCCCCGCAGGTAACACGCTAACCTTTAAGACCGTGGGATAAGTGTATTGAGGAGAAAAGTCCGCCAGTTCCCTCAGCTCCGTCGACTCTTACGGCCGAAAGGCGCTCACAGCCCAGCACCGAATCGAACCGGCAGCCCGGGCCTACTGACGGATCTCCCTAGTGTAGAGCCTAGGCGGAATATATAATCCTGGATGAGAAAACACGAAGTTAGGGGCCAGTGACATGCATGATTATGCATGTTCCATATCACCGAGCACGCCAATTATGCCCTTCGACCGAGCCACCGAGGTGGCAGCCACTGATGGTCGGCAATGCACAGTCTGCCTGTAGGTTCAAGGATATCTACTCCAAGAGCAGCCTCCTGCCTCAGTCAGGCCCTAAGGGCTGCAGAATTCGAGCACCCCCTCCCGCGGTATGCCGGGGAGGCTTGCCTGCCGCCGCCCCCTGAAGTGGTTCTTTACCTCACGATGTCTTGACCGATTTGGCCCCTGGCATCCTGCCTACTACCTCAACCCGCCCCGACTAGATGTCCCTTCCCTTGCCTTCAAGCCCGCGATTGGGTTTCGCCAAATACACTGCCGTGCCGGCCAGCTTACGGCCGAGTGCCTATGACTGGGGGTGAACCGAGCTGCCGCCGGCAGGCAGGGTAGATGTATGCGCCAACGGACCCCAAATGCACCGTCACGATCCTTTGAGTAAGAGAAGTAATGCCCACTGGGACTAATGCTGCCATACGAACGGCTAGACTGGGTCGTGCCGAGCCTTGCCTAATGCCTCGTGCCGACCCTCATCCTCCTTTCCGGCCAGACCTACATGTAGATTTGCAGATTTTGCTGTATAATACCACTTGATATAGGCCTGCTGTACTTCTAACTGGCCCTAGAGCAATGATTATGTCGGTGCGCTCACCCTCCGCAATGATTAGGTGCCCGACAAGACTTTGAGTCGCCCATAGCTGGCGTGTAGAAGTCGCTTGTACATAGAACTCGCCAAGGACGACCACGCAAGCTGTTCTAGACTGCCCCCTGGAATAATCTTGGCTCTCGTGGCTTGTACGCCGACAAGTAAGAGCCCAGGTGAACCAGTTGGATTCATGGACGGTGAGATTGAGCCGGAGCAAATCCGCAGCTCGCCCATGCCGCCGGGCAAACGCCACTAGACTGGAGATAGTCGATCGGTGAGGAGGGAAAGAGACAAGAACCTGAGACTGGAAAAAATGGAAAAAGAAACACGCCTGGTGGATCTCATAACGCAACAATTGCGGTGAGTCGCCTAGGGGAGAGATTGACGACGGCTGTTCCACTTAGGATGCCCCAAGACCGCCACCACAGCTCACCGTGTATCTCCACCCTCGTCTGTTCGTTGTGTGGCCTCCAGGGCTGCGGCCGATGATGCCTTGTCGGATGGCGAGTGTTGAGTACATGCCGGCATCCCTTCCCCGGGATGAACATCGAGTCCAGAGCCGCGGGCGGCGGACTCGTTTTCTCCGGTGACTTGAGATCTCGTAAATGATTGGGAAGACCACGTCAATCACACGGCTGCTTCCCAAAGCACAGTTCAGGAGATGGTGTGCCGATTGTCCACGGCCCAGCCCGCCTGTATTCTTGGCAGAGGCAGCCTACAACAGCCTGAGCAGGCGACTGCCGCAGGGGTAGCTGTATGCAGATTTATGGACATGCGCCTACTGAATCAAAGGGTGTTCCTAGGGGTGCGGCGGTGCCTCCTGTTTGGCGGAAAGAGAAAAGAGCGGCATGAGTCAGGTCTTGGGGCTACCTTCAAGGCCTCGACGTGCCAGTGAGAGTTTCGTGGGACTGTATACCCAATTCCTGCACTGTAGTAAGTCCGAGTCCAGCCTGGAAAGCTTCTCCGTGTGTGTTGCCGGGGTAAGCTCATCCAAGCCCGTACACAACTGCGCTGAAGACGAACGCGAATGACTTATCTTTTCCCATCGACGAGAGAACAACAGAAACTTCACCGATACCTATCGACTCAAGTAGATGGATTGTGTTTTTGATCTAGGTCGGAGAACCGTCGTTTTGGGGGAACCAGCAAACATGGCATGACCACAATCGGGGGAGGTGTTCGCTCACTTGCAACGCAACGAAATTGGGCCATCAACTTCCACTTTAGTGCTTGGGCAAGGCTAAATCATTGTCAGTTTTGATAACTTATAAACACTGGGCAGAATTTCAAATCAAATGATCTCCTGGGAGTTCGAAATGATCATAGCGGGGGAGGGCATGTGTCGTTATGTTCGGCGCACGATGACCTCTGCCCGGACTTCAGATACCTCTCAGACATGGAAGTTTTCACCCACATGATTTGCCAGGGGGGAAAGGGAGATTGGGAGATCGCGGATCAATAACGCACATCCGGTGTATCCACAGGCGGAGACTGCTGAGGTCTGGATATCCCCAGCCCTCGGGCAATCAATCTGACCTGCAGATCCGAGTCCTCTGGTCACAAGGCTCACGCAGAAAGGCATGGGCGCCAGATCGTGCGCTCGTGCCCTGGGTGCTTAGGCTCCACAACAGGACCCTCAACACTGCAGGATGAACGGCTGTCTTAGGCTTCATGGCACGGAGTCGAGACACGCGCAGCCTTGCCGCAGCGAGGGGGTAGACGGTCGGCGGCCTCCGATAAGACGGAAATAACGCGTACTGCTAACACATCCCGCGCGTTTATCGATCCGTAGAGGGCGCCAGTCGGTGATGTATAGGAGCAGGTGGCCTGGAGACGCAGCCTCTGCGCTTATACAACGATTAGAACAGTTTAGGCAACCCCGGATTTCATCAGGCATGGCGTACAGTGCCTCGAGCGTGGGATAAAATCTCTGGATGAGGATCGCCGGGATTGGGGTTGCCGGCCGACTGGGTATGTCTCACCGTGTTTAATCATGCATAACATGCATGTCCCCTCCGGTCCGCCAGCTTCAGGGCCGTTATGGAGTAGGTATTGCAGAAGGCATCAAAGTCCGAGCACCGAGGACATACCGATAGAGGAAGGTCAGCTTTGGAAACCGTACGGTGAAAAGGAATAAACAAACATTCCTCGTGTCGTTTTGATGAGACATGCGGGAGCAGGATAATGACAAGAAGGCAGAGGAACAGATCGTTTAAAGAGACGGGGACCCCCGGTCCATCATACACGTAAACCAGAGCCTTGCGGACCCTGGTGGATGATCTTGCTGCCATTCCATTGGTTTCCAATGATGAAGCCATGCCCGAACGAATCAGTGGACATGAAAATGCCCAGAGAACTACATGCCTTGTTAGGAAAGGTGCCATCTGCAAAGAACCTTCTTGTTATAGACCATGCCGGAAACGTCACCCATGTTGTTCCCTCACTCAAGCTCTCGAGACTTGAAGTCTTGAGAACCTTGAATCATCTTCAGCTCACTGGATCAGCAGCCCCTTAGACCAGCGTGCAAAGTTCACACCTGGCAGAGATCGGATAGAATAACTCCCTCTCCTCATCCAATACCAGACTGCAGCGGCCGGGCTGGCCTCCCCTCTGCCAGGCAATGCGTATGTGGTCCACACGCACCGGTGTATCGCCCCCATGAGCAGCGATGCCATCCCTTCCTTCTCTGATATCTGACACATGCGCAAAAGACAAGGATTTACTGTACTGATCCGTGAGGAACTTTGATGGCCTCTCCAGTGTGAAAAGCAAACCTCTGAAGCCAGTGGGGGAAGGGACGCTGCATGTGGAGTGCTTCGGCGAGGGCGGGCTCTCATGCCCTGCTCTGTCACTTTGATATCAAAGGGCCAGACGATTTCATCGTAGCTCCAGAGCACAAAATGGACTCGACACCTCCCTTCCATCATTAGCACTGTCCAAAAAGCCATCACCTTTCCATTCTCAGTTGGCCAGTGGAGCGCGTCACATATCACTTCTTACACATTTCTTGTCTGCTCGATTGTACGATCTGCTCCGGCTTGTCGGGCATATATGCTGTTCGATCTTATCTCGTCCTTACACGTCATTGAACCGGCATCGCCCACCATTTCAGATCCATCGGATGATAGATAGCACTCAAGGCCCCGCCGGTCTCTTACCCCTAGTTGCCTTGAGTCGGCACACTGTCGTCGGGTTATACCCGATCTCGTGGTTGCGACTTGTCCGATTCCAAGCCGGCTAAAGCCTGACCTATACCGGGGTGTGTGTTATACCACAGACTGACCGGCCACGGGAGGACTCTTGTCATACGCTAGGCTGCTTCATTCACGCAATCCTACATCATCTTACCATGGAAGTCGATCGCCGACTTTGGTCCGAGTCGCTACCGGCCAACCCCCCGGACTGCATCTGGGTAAGTCGATGCCGTCGGCACGCAAGAGTCTCTCCCAGAGGCTTCGGTCTGGTTGCTAACGTTCATGTACGCTCAGGTGACGGAAGACGGTTATTGCTTCAATCCGTCCAAGGCAGGCTTCGAGGCCATTCATCCATCCTCAACGACACAGCACATGCATCCCGAACTCTTCTCTCAAGATACTTATACACATTCATTCGACTCTTCTTCCGCTCAGATGACCCCAATCTCGAGGCGACCTTCCTACGAGAATGGATTTCGTGCTGTGCCTGAGCCGAGTTGGGAGGAGACCCATTCAGATGCCCTTCATTCTGATGGGCTTCGACACGAACACCATTCTCGCCCACTCTATCCGTACCCAATTCTTGCATCAGACCAGTTGGAAAGCCAACACAGCCCGCTGGCATCTCGGTCCGGTCAACCATACAGCCGGTCTGCCATACCTGGTGACCTTCCTATCCAGGTTCGTGATCTCGCTTCCTGTCTATGGCCTCCTGAATGCGCAGCGCTCGGCTAACCTTCAGCAATAGTTGTCCCATCCTTCTGAAGATATTCGACGGACGGAAGCTGGAACGGGTCCTCCATTGACAGGGAATGTCACTTATTTCCTATCACCCGATGCCTCATTCGATGTTCCGCCTTCTCAAGACGACCACGACTCATACGATGCATCCTTTTGCGGCGCAACAACACCACCCCATGGCCTCACCACCTATCCAAGTCCCCGGGACACGCAATCCGCGGGATTTCCGTCGCCTATCAGCCAGTGCAGCTCCATCTCTCATCGGAGTATGATCTCCTGTGCCGATTTCGTGGAGCCGTTCTCAATTGGAGGCCGGGCTCAGGTCGACCCCGGACTTTGCAGTAACGAGTATCTGGCAAGCGAACACGATCGCCCTTTGAAGAGACGTATCAAGCCCGCGCCGAAGGCGATGTGGGCGGGCAGACAGAGAGCAGACGAAGTCTCAGAGCGGGCCGACACGGGGCGCCAGAACACGAAGATACCGATTCCCCCGGAAGCATTGCTGAGGAGCCAGAGGAGAAACCAGAGACGCGGATCGGCCACGGACGGCAAGATATCTCGAGGCACGAAGGGCGGGGAGAGGAAGTCCCAAGTCGCGTGTGCCAAACCCAGGAGTCGCCGAATGCGCCCGTTGACCGAAGAAACCAGAAATGCGGCGGCGATCACCCGAGAGAGGGGAGCATGCATCCGTTGCAGAATGCAGAGACTCAAGGCAAGCCTAGTCAACTCATCACCAACCTCTTGGAAACCCGGCTAATACTAGACCAACAGTGCTTGAGCAACCCGGACGACCGCCATGGACCCTGCTTGACATGCACCAAGGTCAACCGGGATTCTCCAAAGGTCATTCACAAGCAAATCTGCTACCGCGTTAAGATCACCGACGTTGCCATCTTCCTCCCTCACGACCTGGGCATCACCGACCGGAAATTGCTTTCGACGGAGGATATCACGCACCGCACCAACGAGGGGCCAATCGAGGTTCAGATCATGACTCGGCGGCTCTGCTCCGAGCCCTTGACGGTGCGCGTGCAAAGGTTCTTCAGCCAGAGCGGCGACAAGATCAACTACTGGTGGACCAACGACGAGAGGGGAGGTGCGGTGGATCAGACTACGCTCCCGCCCTACGCTTTGGCAAGCCTCAGAGAGACGACGGGCCAGCTGGACGAGTACATGACGAAGCACGCCATCAAGAGTTGGAAAGAACAGATCGACAGGGGCGACTTGCATCCGGTGATCGCGGACCACTTCTGTTTTGCGCTCAGGCACTACTACCAGCTCGACGAGGAGCACAAGGACCGCCAGCTCTTACACGACCTCTTCACGTGGAGGTTCGCTTTGCGTAAGTGTTCTTGGCCACCCAACCGCTGAGAGCTTTCTTCTGACACAATTCCGTTTGCAGATCACAGCATGGAACCTTCTTGGGTTTACCACCGCGCGGGTTCGAGCTACAAGTGTCTCGACAAGTTCAAGGTCAAGGAAGAGGACCACCCCCTCTTCCACCGCATCCCGACTCCCCGCATGGTCGTTGCCCAGATGCATTCCATCAACTGCGAGAGGTTCATCGAGCCGAGGAGCAAGGCTTTGCTTCGGGACCTCGAAAAGCTCTACAGCAAGTCGGTGTCCAAGTCCTTCTTCACGATTTACATCGTCACGTTCTTCCTTCTCTACGAGCTTGGGGCAATGATCGAGCAACAACGAACAGGGAGAGGCCGCTTCAGCGGTATGCAGGTAAGAGTTGACACGGGTAACAGAATTTCATGTCGGTACAGGGGAGCTGACTACAATGCACAGAAGGAGCCGGGACGCGATGCCAAGTATGCGGACTACCTTCGAACCATGCGAGCGAACGCAGAGACTCTGCTACTGCATTGGCAGTACTACAAGAGGCCGCCCCACAAGCAGATCAAGGAAGACGGCTTCTACGGCGATGCCGTCAATAAAGGCTTTGTATACGACATCTCAGATGACCAGTCTGCGTTTTACCGCAAGACCTCCTTCCACTTGGAGAAGATGCACGCCGAAGGTATTTGGACACGACGTTTCCAGCATACTTGTTCGTGTGCTGACTGAACACAACTGCAGAAGCGAAAGTGAACCCGAAGGCGTACGGTAGCTCGTTCTACTGGGTTTCCCGGATGTTCGTGGCCGACTGGGTGCCGGAGATGAATTTGACACCCAGCTCTGCGGGCAAAACCCAAGCCAGCGAGACTTCAAGCTCCAGCCCCGGAACACACGAAGATTGCGAAGATCAGGAGGACTCCATCGTAGTCGATGTAGAGGGGACCATGGAATCTTGATCAGGTTGTGGGACTTTTCTGGTGAAGTAAGATACTAGGAGTGGACAAGCATTTCCGAGTATCGATAAGTGTCGAACGATTGACGTTGAATGGATCATGATGGTTTTTGTTTCCTTCTTTCTTTAGGTTGAATTTCGGGTTGCCCCCTTGCCGCTCCCTCTCCAGTTATTCGATTTCCGCAGGTGTCATTGTCTTGGATCTTGACATTGTGTGTATTTATGAGATTACGTACCTATTTGAAGAAATGTGTCTAAAACCCAATTGGGAATTATCGTCTTCTCATGAAGCAGCAGGTCTGGATGGCGACAGGGTCTCTTAAACCCTTCGCTGCGGGTTTCCGAGACCTGGTCTCAGAACTCTCCCCAATTCCTACCGTCATCCGTGGAACCTTGAACGTTGCTGGTTGGGACATCAGGCGTACAAACTTGACATCCAGTGACGGCGAGCCTGATATACAGACATCTGTTTCCTGGAGGAACTTCCCGCTGTGATCTCAGAAAGGGAAAGCTCGCCGTCGTTCTCTCCGCATATGCGAGGGCCAAATGTCGAGCCTCGAGTTGAATGATGCATCTCTTCCTGCCCTCTGTCTCGCTTTTCTTCCTTTTCTCGGGAATTGAAGGATCCAATGACAATGCTATTCCGTGACACTATCGGAGGACGTCTACATGTAGTGCTACCTCATGGAGCCCCTGGAAGATTGCCAAACTTCAGTCGACGTGCAGTCCTGCCTATCCACCCGCTCTTGGCCTTCACATGTTTCTTCTTTTCAATCTTTTTCTAGTCCGACGCGGCGTCATATTCCCGCTAAAAGAAAGTATTGAAAAATCACACGCCCGCTCCATCACAAGCCCATACCCGCCCCCAGGTTCGCCATTGCAAATAACATCCTGAAATTCGAACTAGAGAAAAGACCGAGATATTTCTCCGATCCCAATACCAGATTTCCAAATATAAGTAGCAAGCACGTAAGTTTACAGAACAGAACACAGAAAATTCCGGAAAGAGAAACCATACCCAATATCTGTTACATCCAAGTACATCGCTTTGAACCTCAATTCCACAACTAGTGAGACCTCGAGGAATGACCTTTCTTGCTACTCTTTCCCGAAGATGACCTGTGTCTCTTTGCGCTATACTCCAAGTCGATCTTGCTGCTTGAAACGCGACTTGATGACTTCGCCGAGCCATAGGACGCAGTGCTTGCAGCAGATGACTTGTAGAAAACACTGCTCTGTGAGGACGAACCTGAAGTCGAGGGCGACGCAGTCTCTTCCTCTTCGTCAAGGGGCGAAAATCCGTTGATCTTGGACAGAGCCGAGCCCCGGCGGTGCGAGCGCGTAGCTGAGCTGTAACCGAACTTTCGGCTTGCTGTTCCCTTGCGAAGCTCGCTGAACGTCATGTCCGGGCTGGTCGCTCGAGTTGGAACTGGTCGTTGCCGGTTAGCCACCTGCACGCCGATGTTGAACTTGAGAGGACTGGAGACAGCGAGACTTACGGTAACGGACACACTCAGCGCAGCATCCGTGATCACAGGTCTTATTCTCCCCCGTGTCTATGCCGCTGTAGTCCTGGAGCGGCTTCGGCATCGTGCACCAACCCTGAGTGTTGGGACCCTGCCCGCACTGGCAACATGTCCAGGTCCCACCCATGGCTTTATACTGGCAATTGAGCAAGGGGCAATCTGCGTTGCTAGGTTGCGCAGTGGCATAGCTGAGGTGGGTGCAAGGAGTCTCGACTCCTGTTTCGAGGTCGATGAGTGCAGAGGGGCAGTAGTGCCAGTTGATTGAGGTGTGGGAGCAAGGATGCCAGCGAGGATGACCGTGACACATGTTGCGCTTAACTTCTTGAGTGCAATTGAAAGATGTCGGTTTTGATGACAGGAAAAGAGGTGTTGCGAGTGTCTGAGTGGAGAAAGAATCCAATCACTTGCATTACTGCTGCATCTTATATACCCTACATGATAGCATCTCCCACATAGGGAATGAAGGCTTGAACGGCGAATCCATCGCAACAAACGTAAGGCTTCGAAATGATCACTATTCCAACATTACCTGCCGATGAACGCCTCACTTGGTTGCTTTTCCCACCATTTCTGACACACATTCTTTTCTCGCCAACCATCTCGAACATAATCACGCTCTTGCACACGTTCGTCATCATGGCTGCTTCACCGACTGCGAGGGTTGTGTAACCAACCATGCTGTGGAGTTGGTTCAAGTTTACTCTATCGGGACCCAATGTCTCGGAAACTCGATATTGATAGATATGAGGGTGTGGACTCGATGCCGCACAGCCAACCAACCGGAGTGAGGCCATCAAGTCAGCAACCAATAAGGCTCTCACGCGACATGGCCGAGAGATGCTGATGCCACTACGGACGAATCTAGGTGAGTTCCTTGACGGATACCTGCAGATGATGTTACACCGATCCACGCAAGTATTGGATGACGGCGATCTGAGGCACTCATCGCCGGGTCCCACGGCTTACACCCGTGTTCACTGGTATGAATTCCTCCACGAGTCAGTGAATGAGAGATCAGCTTTTCCGCCTCCCCGGTGACCGGGACGTGGAGATCTCCCCAGGGAATGACGAAAATTACTCGTATCCGGCGAGAAGGAGGAGGTCTAACGAGGATCATGAGACCTCGGGGCTGAGATTAGGTCCGAAGCCATGAAGCCACCATCGGCTCTCGGTAGATGTGAGTGGACGGGAAGCTCGACTTGTGCGTGATGAAGACGAGGTGGCTGGATCGAAATGCAAGAGTGCAGGATCTGGAGAATCCCGATCAGTGACTACGACTTGGCCACGATCCGGCCATTCACGCACCACCCGATCTCGCAGATCTTGGCGGTTTTGAGCGCAAAAATAATGATTCCAAAGTTTATTTTCACTGGATAATCTGTTTCTCATCATATTATTGGTGCATTGCTATAATTCCGTTCATGCAGGCTGCTGCAATCGACCGACCCGCGTGGATGTTGGTATCGCAACTCTGGGATGGGACAAGAGTATACTGAATTCTTTTCGCAAGATCTCCCTTTCCTTTTATTTTGGGGAGTTGGAAAGCCTTTCGCCACTAATATTGCGCACCTTGCCATTCATAACTCTCAGGAGTCAGTCAGATTGTCATGATACCAACAATTCCATCCATTATGCCCGCCTGATATCCGTCTTGTACTGAAAATTAGAGCTCACATGTGAGCCGAAGATCATGGAAATATCCAGCCTATACGAAATGAAAAAATTGGTGAACGATTTGTCCGGTTTCTCCCGTGTAACGGCATATTCCCAGCCGGCCCGGTTCGGTAAACGGCAAAGTTGGGTGTCATTCAGCCATCAATGGCGGCAGTGCAAGTGCTGCAGCAAATGTGCTCACAACGATACTCGTTGCCATCGATGATCATGACGCAACTGCAACGCCCGCCGTCGTTCCATCCCTTGCCGCACCAGCAGCAATTCCAGCATCGGTTCCTGGCCTCGTAAGGGCAGCTGGCGAGCGGGCACTTTGGCAACGGCCTTTGGTCATACCCAGGGGGAGGCGGGTAAGGGATGTTCTGTTGAGTGACGTTCCGGCATGTCTTGCGGCTCGAAGGATCTTTCTTTGAAGGAGGCGGTGCCTTGGAGCAGTAGCTGGTCTGAGCCTGGACGTGCTCGCACGGCAGTTTGTAGGAGATCGTGTTGCACATGTTGTCTTGTTTGAGGATTTCGTAGGATTCAAAGTAAAAAGCTTATATCAAGGGAGACTTAGAATGACGGCAGCTTCAGTGGATTCTGAAATCTGGTTTGGCGTTTGAGATGCCAAAGAGCTAACAATTTATATGCCGAGCTTGAATGCGGAGATGATGTAGCTGAACTCGAGTTGCGCTTGCAGACTGCTTGAAATCGCCGGGTATTTCATCCGTATCTATAATCCTTCGCTTATGATAGAATCAGCATATACGAAGTTTTGCAGAAGCTCGATCTGACGTGCCATAAATTAACATGAATGACGTGGGCGCGGTTGCTGTGTTCGACCTTTCCCCTGTCGATCAGTAACCATCCATCTCGTTGAGATCTATCTGAGAGTTCTTCGTGTCCCCTCGCCAAAAACAAGGGAGCTGACTCGTAAGATGCACCCAAAAGAGTAAATAGTTTGAGGGTTATTGAAAGAAAAACGTGGCCGCCAGGTCTCTAAGATTTGTCATTAACTACTTGGCCATGTATCTCCGCGATCCGGAGCAAGCTCCGTTGTCGGTAGGCGATGGGAATGGCATATACCACGAAAAACGCGGCGGCAAGGCAAACGTGCGAACCATGTGTGAAACATGCAGTGAAAACGAGATGCATTCGATTGGTCTATCGTGTGTGGTTTGGGTGAGAGGCTCCCAAGCCTTCGCTCAGCCTTGAACCAGGTCCTGAACCCTTCGCGTCGGCACAGGAAGCAGGCCCGCTCAAAGAGGCGTACACCGACGCCGAGAACACCCCTGCTGACCAGCGTCCAACAATCTGACTGGTCCCGTTGCGATCTTTGTATCACGCGACTTCAGCTCCCGATGTGCGGCTCGTAAGTCCAGACCCGAGAAGGCTTTAGGAGACCCACAGAAGATTCCGAGGGCCTGGATATGACAGCCGGTGGGTGGCTTCGTTCGAGACGTGGCTTTTGAGTTCCCCCTTTTCGGCTCTCCCTCACGTTCCATATCCAGCCCGAGGCTTTCAGCCTGACGAAAGACTCCAAAGAACCAGTGTCGGATCTCCTCGTGTATTCTTTCCCCGTTAGTTCGTAATCTCTTACAAATCGAAATGCCTTCGTTCAGACTCATCGTGGTAGGTAGTTTGGTTCTGGTTGACTAAGGCGTTGTGGTCAGGTGTTGGGGTCGGGAGTGCAGTTCTCGCAGACCCGGTGGTAGCAGAATGTGTCCGGACTCTTCTTCATCTTGTGCCTGCACCATCGGAGAGAGTTGCTGCCGCGACTGCATTGGCAGCAGATCCACTGCCCATTGAGCTCCTGGAGTCGGCAACTACCGGAACTGCAGTCGGGCGAGATGAGACAGCCTCCCGTGGCGCAAGGGTTGTCGAAGTCGATCGACTGGATAGCATCGTAAAAGACTCTCTCACATGGAATACGGGTCTTTCCGTCGGACTCAGTCCCAGCGTCCCTGCAAAAATCATAGTGAACGACGTAGTCGATTGGGCGAGAACACGGCTGGACGTGGTGGTGGTGGAGGTAAGAATATGTGCACATGGTGGCGTCGTTTTAACTGTTTGGGCAGAGGAAGCTTTGGCTTGGGTCCAATCGTTTCTTTCTTTCTTGCTGGATCTGCTCGTGATATGAATCAGAAGTCCGATAGCGGACTGCCGGAGAAGTGCCGCGATTGGATGATAGTCTCAATCAAAGCAGAGACCGACGTCGAATAGTGTATGTAAGTGGTGACCGGAAACCAAAGTCACACAAAGGTAGCGGGCCCAAAATGGTGCTTGAGGGGATCAACTGATTGGAGACCACCGGCGTGAATATTGCGAACTCTGGGCGAACCAGGGGTGACCAGATTCGAGGGGGCTGCTGGCCAACTCAGACAATAAATAGAAGTTTTCGCCTGACGGGGTGAGGTATCCTAAGCAGCTTGCATATGCAAAGCAACAATATAAGACAACGGGGCTGGTTGAACCGAACAGTCGGTACCGGGCGGATGTGACTGAGAGGGTGATGTCGGGTGCGAGCCGAGGACGAGGTCGTGGGTTAGAGCTGTTCCCTTGTTTATGCGGACCGTTGATGATGTTCTTATACAAAGCAGAATCGTGTTGAACCAGAAAGACTCCTCGGCCGACCACAACCAGCGTTCTCCTGTATCAAGGATGACGGCCCATGCTAATTTCGTTCTTCCGACCATTGATGATGTCTTCCTTGGCCCCCAATCACCACATGTTGGCGGTATTTGCCTCGTGGGAAAGAAGAGATGGTATGATTCTGGTACTAGGCTTCAATAATTGGCCGCCATTGTCAGACCCGTGGGTCGCAACTTGTCCCGAGTTTCCGGAAAATGGCAGAGCACGTGGCGTCCGCATGCTTACCGGTCTTACACCCGCAGACCCCGTCAGAGGAGAGGTCCATTGAGAGGAGGGAAACCAAGACATTGGGCGTATAAATGTAACAACACGCGAACCTGGGAGAGCCATTTCCTCATGGAAGCCACATGAGATGGCCGTGGCAACGAGCCACAAAGATGAGTGTAGCCGCGTGTATGGCGTCCTGATCCCAGTTGCCACGAGCGCCGGTCTCCGCCGCAGAATCGGCTGTTGCAGGCATCATGGCTGAAAAGCTCTCGTTCCAGCTCTCCTAGCCGATGGAATATTCCAAGTTTGTTCTGGAAACCATGAGAGTTATGAGTGGCCACGGAGTGCCCCTAACCAGCTTAAGCTTGTGTCACGCTATGCACCCCAGAGTTGCCTTATCACACAGTGGTCACACATTATGCAGCATAACACGTATTATTCGGCGAGCCGTGGTAGAGGCTCAGGGGCTCAACTCAAGTGCCATTCTAACTGTTACAACAACAGTGACGAGACTGACAGACGTGTTTGTGAGAGATTTATTGTTCAATGTACTTGATCGGTGATCATGCTGTTGTCCGTCGGGTGAGCACTTTCCTGTTCGAACCTACTCCAGGGCTACACTCGTGTGAAGAACTCGAGTCTCTATCCGGTTTTACTCTTGGTGTTTCTGAAGGGTCGGAGTTCTAAGGATATCTTGAGCTCTGACATCGATAACCAGACCCGTGGAGTCGTTCTGTCCTGGGTCTCTCGATGTCTCAAACCTCGGAGAAAGTGAGACAAAACGAACGATGGTTCAAAGATACATATCGTAGCCGAGGTACTCAGGGACTAAAAGCGACTTGAAGCTTGCGATCACAGCTTTTCTCGCTTCCAAGTACACTGGTTTGGAGTTGGTCACGGATTTGGCGAGATGGTTTACGTGACCGGGACTTTCTGATCGTGTTTGACATTGAGTATACCTACTGATCGAGTTACTTTCCAGGCTACAGCAGGCCGGCCACTTCCGACGAGTTGATGCGTCGACTCAACGGAAGAGGACCTCGCCTCTGCGGCCTTCAATCCGCTCGTGCGGCGCTTGGGTATGGTTATACGGCAGATGATCTACACGCGCTAGCGCCGCCGGATTTGTGGCAACGCCAGGGGACTTGACGCTGACGGGTTAACTAACTGGGTGGCTAACAGTCTCACAGCTGCGGCCCAGGAAGCCGGAGAAACCTCTTCAGCTGGGTGGCTGACATGAGAATTGAGAAAACTTCAATCTCGATTCTGTTTTCTCGCTTTTCTTTTTTCTTCGTTCAGCTCTTCGATCCAGTCTGTCGATTTGAGGCCCACCCATCGATGTCAGCTCGGTTGGGGGTTATCTTAGACATCTCGCCGGGCATTTGACCACAAGGGGGAAGATTTGCCGGAGATATATCATACGATGTTGCACCCGCCTACTGAGACGAGGGCGGAGCTGTGGCTATCCGTGGGTTGCACAAGCCGAACTTCCGAGCGTGAGAAGCTACCAGGCTGGTATCGTCGCGGTGTTCAGCTGGAAGTCTGGAGCCTTATGGCGCTCTCTTTCGGGCGCCTTCGCCACCAAGAGTTGAGATATCGAAATTGGCATGTTCGATGAAGACGCCGAAAGCCGTTCAATAGCCTTTCTCTGTGTCCTTGTGCAATCATGGTTACGGCCGAGTAGAAGTGGCGGGTGTCGGACGTATCGGCCTTGGGCAGTATGCCAAGTGAGGCTTGCAAGGTGCATATTCGTATCACCAAGGCGTTTGATGCTGAGTGTGGATATCAAGAGGGGTCGCACGAAGTTATGGTCGAGGCGTGTCCAGACTTCGGCTCGTATGCGCACAAACTGCATAACAAGTCACGCGCCCAGAACTGCCGACTACAGAGACTCGATGATGAGAATGAAACTTTATGTGATCGGATCCAGCATCCTCTGTCCGGGAAGCCTAGATATTGAAAACACCTTCAGTCACTTGATGTGTTGAGCTTTTCAATTTGTGTGTAAATCTGCTCATGCGCCGGAATCCATCACTCCAATTCTGATGTGTCGAGTGAGAGTTGTCTTAGTAAAAATGCTGGTCAAGCTCAGCTGAAAACGTATAAAATCCTATGTAAAGACTTCGTTTTCGCAGGCTCAACTCTCAAGCTTTTTCAGCAATACGGAAGCGGGTTAGGGGACAGGCGGGAGAGTTGATAATTAGATTCTTGTACTTGGATACTCCAACCGGTCAATAAAACTTCCTCCCGTGACTTCGGTAGAGCAGTTGGAGTGGCTAGGCAACAAGTCTGCAATTCCTCATAGTAGTAGCGCTTGCGTTCCAGTTGAGAGATCAGCTGGGAGCTGTGAATCAATTCCAGGAGCCCATTCCAGTCTGCGACATTTCAGCTAAGGGAGGCCATTCGGAGAACTTGAACCTCGGCTGTTCCCGAGTCGAAGCTAAACAAGATTTTGTCGCTGGATACATATACAAGGTGTGGTAATGCCCTCAGTAATCAGCAAAAGTTCGTATGGTCTGCCAGTTACAGTGCTTGCAGCCTTCTACTTTCTTCTCGTTCTTGACTGATCAACACTGTGACGAGTCTGTTCCCGGTCGGTATGAATCGCGGCTATCACGGGAAGAGACCGAATTAAGTTCAATCACTGCTTAAGCCTCAAGTAAAAAAGGGTGGACTAGGTGCATGTGGCGTTGGGAATGGCCTCATCCATCAGAGCCCCGGCATCCCCGTTCATGCACCGCATCCGGTAGACCCTTCCGTCTCTGTTATCATATCCAAGCACTGCTCACGAGGCCAAAGCCTCCCCGTTCCAGCGCAAAGACATTTGAGGTTGAGCCAAGTGTTTGCCAAGAGGTGCAATTCGGTGCACATTCCATCCGCTGATGTTGTTATACTTGCGATGCCAGCTTTTTATTAAATGCTCCTGCATGAGCACTTTTTGAGCACGTTTTTGAGCATGCTTCCAACCTAACAAGGCAACCGGACCGACCTCTCCACGCCGCGATCAAGATGTTGAGCATACGCAATGCGTGGCTCGTAGCCACGGACGTTGCCCACTCGCTGCTCAGTCTCAGAGGCGAACCTAGGGGTGTTGTCTCGGCGAGGTTCGGTTCGTCCCACGTCGATGCTAAGACAGTTCTCGCGAGACGCGACCAAGATCACCCCTACTTCAATCCCGGGGGCACCAACGACAAAGATTTCATGTGTGAGTACCCCGAGCTGAAAGGCTGGGAGTACTGCGGCGACAAGAACTCGTCATGTTGGCTCTACAACACCGCGAACCCGGCGGAGACGTATAACATCAGCACTGATTACGAGAATGTCATGCCCGTCGGCGTCGACCGCAATTACATCCTCTACGTCAACGATGGCTGGATCAACGCGGACGGGCTCAACTTCACCTACGCGAAGCTGTTCAACAACACCTTCCCCGGGCCCCTGATCGAGGCCTGCTGGGGCGATCGCGTCCATGTCACGGTCATCAACGAGCTGCAGATGAACGGGACGAGCATCCACTGGCACGGCATCAAGCAGAAGGACACGATGCACATGGACGGCGTCAACGGCATCACGCAGTGCCCGATCGCGCCCAAGGACAGGTTCACTTATTCCTGGAACGCCACGCAGTACGGCAGCTCGTGGTACCACAGCCACTACTCGGTGCAGTATGCCGACGGCCTGCAGGCGCCAATCGTAAGTCGCGTTTCCGTTTGGTGCTTGTGATGAACCAGAGTGAAACGGAGTGCTGACTGTCGTGTGTCCAGACGATCCACGGTCCGACGTCTGCACAATATGACGATGCGATAGACCCCATCATTGTGACCGACTGGCGTACGTAACTCTTGACCGCGTCATGTTTTGTCTGCAGGGTCAACGAGCTAACATTACCTTCAAGTCCACAACAGTGCCTTCGCAGCGCTTTATGTCCAGGTCTACGAGAGAGACATCCTCTTCGGCGGCCCCAACAACACCGTGGGAGACATCAGCCGCTTCAACGACGCGCTGACCCCTGATTTACCGGTCCCGAAACCCTACGAGATCCACTTCGAGCCGATCGGCGACAACCCGGACACGAAGGCCAAGCGGTACCTCCTCCGCATCATCAACACAGCCTGGGACTCGACTTTCGTCTTCTCCATTGACAACCACTACCTGGAAGTCGTCGAGACGGACTTCGTTCCCGTTGAGAAATTCACCGTGACGGAGGTGCTCGTCTCCATCGGGCAGAGGTACCACCTCATCGTCGAAGCCGCGCCGGCGTGCAACACGTCCGACCCGGAGATCAACCCGATCCCCGAGGATGGGAACTTCTGGATGCGCACCTGGGTGTCCGACGGGTGCTACATAAACGGCACGACGTCGAACTACATGGAGATGGGCATCCTGCGCTACGACAAGGACAGCACGGCGAACCCGACCAGCAGGCCGTGGAAGGTCGACCTGGCGTGCTCGGACCTGGAGATCAACTCCAAGACCAAGCCGATCGTTCCGTGGACGGTGGGACCGCCGGCGAACGGGCGGGTCGGCGAGGACTTTAATATCTCGCTGCTGGCTACGGGGCTGGAGGGGCCGTATGGCACGGCGTTTATTTCGATGGACCGCGGGAACAGCACGGAGCAGAATCCCTTTCAGACGGACTACGGCAACCCTACGTTCTTGAACCTGGCGAATGTTGGGGGGAATTGGCCGAAGGGGTGGGTTGTAGTGCCTGAGAACTACACGGATGATAGTTGGGTGCATCTCGTTCTCTTCGGGTCGGAAAACAACCAGGGACCTCATCCGGTACGCTTCAAACTCGTAAGACATAGACGCAGCGCTGACCCGTTTCCAGATCCACCTCCACGGTCACGACTTCGCCATCATCCAAGAGGTAGACGGCGCGTTCTACTCACCGGAGAAGTACGACCCCAGCAAGAACAACCTCGACAACCCTCCCCGCCGCGACGTGGTCCTGCTCCCGAACAAGGGCTACGTCGTGATCGCGTTCAAGACGGATAACCCGGGGGTGTGGCTGATGCACTGCCACATCGCCTTCCACGCCGCGGGCGGGCTGTCGCTGCAGATTCTGGAGAGGCAGAAGGCGGCGAACGAGATCTGGCCGCCTGGGAACTCGGATGCGCTGGAGGAGGCCTACAGGGTGTGCGCGAACTGGAATACGTGGGCTTATGACTGTAAGAACCAGTGGCCTGGTGAGGTGTCTAGGAGGTATCCTAATGGGACGGAGACTGGGGAGATGTATTGGCCCGCTTGCGAGGATGTTGTCAACCTTCAGAACGATTCGGGAGTTTGAGGGTTCTTTGGCGGGGACGTTATTTGGCGGCCGTCAGGTTGAGGCGCTGGGCCAAGTAGCTGGGCAGATTGAGAGTATTTTCCTTTTTGATACCACATTAATATTAATTCTTAAATCCAATTCCATCAAAGCTGCAGAGATGGCGCTGGTCTTTGCTGTTGTTGCAAGATCGGCGCGTCCCGATCGTTCCCCGGCCTCGGCCCCGAAAACGGGGCCGACATGGGGACCCCACGAACGCAGAACGGCCGGTGAAACGGTGCCGACTTTTGCATAGGTAGACAAAACGGTCTGATCTAGGCAAATTTAAGTAGGTACTGATATCGCAACACTCCTACAGACAGGAAGTGCGAACGTTAGGTCATTGATGACTTGGCAACAAAAGACCCCGGTGCTTACGCCCAGCACACCAAGCTTCCTAGCCGAAGCCTAGACCAAGCTGGCTAGCTGGGTAGCCTACCCGTTCCCATATTGGTCCGTCGTATCGATCCCGGAAGCGCCGCCACATTAGGGCTGAGACGAAGGAGGACAGCTCACGGCCGCCAGACTTCAGCTGAGGTGACAGCAAGCGGTCACGCCCGCAAGTCAGCATTTAACCGCCCTGCTTCGCTGGCTCCTCGCCACGGGTACGAATGAAGTAGGCTTTTATCCGGTGCTGCGTCCCGGCGGCGCGGAAATAGGGTGGGGGGGGGGGGGGCTGCACCCGTATCACCGGCCAATACGGTCGTGGCGTTGCCCTGCCGTTGGATAAGCACTGTCTAGCGAGCCCGTCAGCCGGGCGAGCTCGCGTGGCTTGCTGAACGAGCAGGGGAGGATATGACTGCATGAGAGGTCCTTTTCCTTGAGGATCCGTTACCCTTGAGGGTATTTTGACACTCTGCAACGTGGCTGGCGATCTTCGGATTACTGGAGGCCACGAAGTTGCGCCGATGGACGACCTTTGCGAATGCCTCGTGGACTGCTACGAATGGCTCCTCGACACGCCTGGCGGGAAGGCCGGGGCATCTTTGGGAGGTATAACACGCGCTGCTGTCCCGGCAAGTTTCTATCGTCGTCTGGGGACGAGTTTCTCATCACAATCGCACTCCTCCAAGCCCGACGAGAACAACCTACCGCCGCCCGACGTCATGGCATCCCCGACCTTCCACAGATTCCCCGACCTCCCCGCCGAGCTACGCCTCAAGATCTGGGAGGAGGCCTCGGCGGGCCCGGCGATGCACGTCTTCGACGTGTGCTTTCCCTCCTGGCACGGCACGGAGCGCAGCAGGCGCGCGTTCGAGGACGCGGAGGGACACATCTCGGAAGATAGGAGGCGTCGTTGGGACGAGTATAGTCGGTGCGTGTTTCTTGACGCGCTGGAGACGGGACACAAGGAGTTGCGGCGCGCGACAAGGGTGGCGAGACATGCGCAGGATCCGAGTGCGTATAGGCTGCGCGGGGCGCTGCGGTTGGTGTGTGCTGAGGCTGGGACCAGTGTGTCCCGGCCTGTGGAGGAGAATGTCGTGTATCTGCCTGGTCGGGACGAGAAGATCGCGTACGATAATGCGGAGGATGTGCTGTTTTTGAGGTTCGGGGACAGCGGGGCGTTGACGGAGTTGAGCCAGGGAGTTTTGTTTGGGGAGTTTGATGCATCTGGGGCGAATAGTCTCAGCGAGGTGCTCGAGGGTCCGTGGAGCGCGGAGATGGCTTCCACGCTTCACGGGGCCAGGAAGATCGCGCTGGATATCGCGGAGACGTGGACGCTGGCGACGGTTGGGACGGTTATGCTTGAAGAGGTGGCGTATCTGGGATGCTGTCTCCAGGAGGGCCTGCGGGTTCTGTATCTGGTGGATCATTGTCCCGGACGATGTACGCGGTGCCATCGACACGAGCAGAAGGCGAAAGTGTTGAAGACTCGTGGGGAACTGTTTCGCCAGTTGCATTGTATGACGGCGAGCGAGGAAGGGGTGAGGGAGCCGGATGTCATCCGGGGCGTGGGTAAGACGTATCGCGAGGTGTTCGACCTGGAGGCCTTGGGGTGGACGGACACGCACCCCAGCTACGTGTTTGCTAGGGCCATGGACGAGACGATTAGGAGTCAGCAGGCGGACGCCGACGCGCAAAGCTTTCAGGGGATCAGGATCTTGGTGGTTGAGGACGACGAGGTGGACGGGCTGGACACGACCACGCTGATGGACTGCAACCCCAGTGGCTCGGAGGATCACATGGCAGCTAAAGCCTGGGACATGAGCCTGCGGTTGTCGAGTTGAGATGGACAGATGGTCGAATACCTAGCAAGTAGAGGTGTAAGCTGACATCGCGACCAGGTCGGGCTTGTTGCGTGCTGACGTGGATGATAATGAAGCGAGATGGATCGATCCGTCTTATATCGACGAGGTGCATTCTGTATTAGCTGACACCTTGTATTACTATAACCTCTCCGTAGATAGAGATGGATGACAATGTGGCCACCAGAATAAAGGGCAAAACGTGCTGAAGCCCGCCCGGCTTTTGTGACCGGGAATACCTTTTGACGCCATACTATGCAATACAATACACCACAAGCTCGAAACCACACAAATACCCTGCTACTGCTAGAATCTGGGAGGGGTGTTAGCGTGACGGACTTGTCTAATAAGTTGGGAACGCAGAGTCCATACCGTATCTCATAGGAACCCGCCCTCGTCATGTACCGCACCCACTTGACGCTCGAGTAGTTGCTCTTTTCAAACACCTTCAGATACCGCACGAGCAGCCCCGAACTCGTAAACATCAACAGGCTGAAGCTGAGGTTCAGGGGCGGCCGCGACCAGGCGCGCTGGTTCGTCATGCTGGTCAGGTAGGCCTCGGCGCTCAGGACGAACTCGCTCTGGCCGGTGAAGCGGCCGATCTTCCAGACGATGTTGTTCTCGCTGGGCTCGTACTTTGCCTTGCCCTGGGTGCAGCGCTCGGTGATCTTTGCGGTGTTGAGCGGGGTGGGGATGCGGACGACGACGTTGGTGGCGAAGAGCTTGGAGCCGAAGTTGGCCTTGATGCCGATGCTGTACTCGACCTTTGTGCGGCCGACCTCGTTGACGATGGCGTGAACCTTGAAGGGGAGGTTGACGTTCTCGGTGGCACGGTAGCGCATGAGCTCGAACTCGCCGTCGGGGGGCACGAAGGAGATGATGCGGTCGCTGTCGAACTTGCCGAGCTTGACGCACTGGTGGAACTGGCAGTCCTCGAGGGTGACGCTGCCGGCGGCGGCCTTGGTGGCCTTGGTGCCCATCCTGTTGCCGCTCGGGAGGCTGAGGAGGCCGTCGTTGTCGAGGAGTAGGCGGTCGTTGAGGCCGAACTTGCACTCGGGGGTGCCGGAGAGGTAGGCGCGCATGATGATCTGGCCGGTGACGTCGGCGCGGAGCACGGCGCCGGTGGCGGACATGAGCAGGTTCACGTCCTCGATGACGTCGACGAAGGCCTCGTTCTTCCTGTACTTAACATCGGCCTTGCGCCACGAGAGGGCACCGGTGGCCTGCATTGTGATCTTGGCCGAGTCCTCGGCGGCGCGTTCCGACTTGACGCCTTCGGTGGTGATGTACATCTTGAGGGTATCGGTTTCGGTGTTTTGAGGGTAGCCAAAGTCAATGATTTCTGGGCAGAAGGTATTAGATATGGTCAAGACAACAACAGCAAAGGGGATGATGGGCTTACCGTCGAGCAGCTCATAGACAAGCACGAAGTTGTTCTTGACAGCCTCCTCATCAAACTTGCCAAAGTAGCCCCTTCCCAGGCCGATCAGGCGGTACAGAAACTCAAAGACGAGAGCGGCATTGGCGTTGCTCTTGGTGATGGCCACCAGGTAGATGTTCTCGTGCTTGACATGGCTGAAGGTGGTGCTTCCGAGGGTCAGGATGGGAGACCGGACCTGCGCGTTCGAGATCACCTGAATCCGGAAGACGTCGGCAAGGCGGGGTCTGCAATCGTTGCGGAAGGCGCGGAAGATGAGGTTCTCGCCCTTTTGGTTGAAGATGAGGATACCGGAGAGCATCGTGGCGGAGGTGGTGGGCGGCCGGGGCCAGCGATCGGGGAAGCCTGCTGCTTGTCGTCGTCGTTGTCGTGGAGCTTTTGGCCGGGGGGGAACTGAGGACGGGGAGAGGGAGGCTCTGCGGACGAACGACGAGCGGGGGTGGATGTCGGATCGGTGGTGGTGCCGTCAATCGTCAAGGGGTCGGAATGGATGGGAGCTGCGCTGCGCTTCGGCTTCGCGACTCCTGGGAGTTTCGGGCTCGGACTCGGGCGCCTCGCGCTGTGGGAAATTCTGCCGGGGGTAGAGGGTCCGGGCGGTGAGCGCAGGCACCGTGGGCCGGCCGTTGGACATGTCAATGTCAAGTGATTACGTGATCGCCGGGACGGGATGGTCTTGTGTTATGTCAGCATGTTCCCACACAGTAATTTCACACCGTGCCTTCTGATATTGGCACCTCGGTGTTCCTTCCTTCCCCTCCATGTCTACATCGTACCTAACTAAGAAGGCACGTAGGAAGTCACCTACCTACCTACCCAACGATCGACTGGTCTTTCCTACCTTAATCACCGTGAACAAACAAATTGTAGAGGAAAACTCTTCCGTTACATCTTCTTCTCCTCTTCGGAAGACGGCTCGCTTCTGCTGCTTTCTCACCCCCATTCGGACGATCCGCACCGAAGAAATGCCTCCAGGGACCGAGTCTCGCCCTCCAAGCGTCGCACTGCCAAGATGGCCAGCCGCCGGTTAAACAGAAAGAACTCGGGAGGCGTCAGCTGCTGTATTCGATCGTCTGGTCCTCTGCTTCGAGTCCGACAAGTCAGAAAATCCACCTCGTCAAGATTCGCCTCGATTGCGATGCTCCGCTGTGATCGTGACGCCGTTCGCCGTCCATGACATGAAGTTCGTTCAACGCTACGATCCGTGGCAACGCCAATATGGATCGTTCCCACAAGCTTGGGAAGCCCAGAGTGCTGATCAATGCTTGTTAGACAGCGCAATCACGGTTGATTGCTTCTTCTCGCCAAATTCATCAACCCAAGACTGGGCAAGCCAGGGCCGAGTGCCATCGAACCACCACCAAGCCGACAACCCCAAATTTCCCCAACTCGCTTGCCGGTGCCTGCGTGTGCGGCTCGCCAACAGCAGCCAGACGTTGTTAGATGGTGGCACACCACCCATCACGCCTATTACACCACACGAACACACGCACATGGTGCCTGGCACTATGCCTCTTTTCGCTGTCGCTTCCGATTCCCCAGCCTATGCTCGTCAGCATCAGCATGTCCCCCGCCTCAGCTCTGCCGTGCCGCGGGACCCGTTCGCGACGCCTTTGTCCATCGTCCATCAAGAGAGGCTCCGGCTGTTGATTAAACACGTCAGGCACGCCACCCCGCCTCGGGCGATCCAGCCGGTCTTCCATCTCCCAATCTCCCAAGCTTCGCTGGAAATGCGACTCAACCGGAACGAAGTCGAGGCCTTTCCGACCCCTCATGGCACCCTCCCCCGATGTTCCCCACATCCAACGCGCCCCCGTGACCGAGCGCTCTTCCCTTCGCGGACAATATGGAACATGGCCTCCGAGATGACTTACACTCCGTTACATCCCACACGCCGCCGGCACATCCCTTGGTTGGCGGACTTTTCCCTTAGGACTCCCTTAGGACGCCATCAATATCACGGCCAGCCATACGAAGATGCGCCGCCGACGAAGTCTTGCCTCTGACGAAGTCCGCCCAGCTTTTCGTCCCCGGTCTCGACATGCCATCGCCCTGGGCTCTCCCATGGTTCCTACCCCAGCTTCGGATGTCTCTTCCATAGAGCCATGGGCACGATAGCACCATGGCTGGCTCGGCCTCGCCCGCTTGTCTGAAAGGAGCAACTGGGCTCAGGGTCCCGAACCCTCTCTCCGAGATCGTGGGGCGAATGCCCTCGGGTCTGGCCTGGTCAGGCTCCCGTCCTCATCCCGTCGATCCGAAAGTCCAGCTCGCCGAGTCCGACTGTGATGGCAAGACACGACGGTTGAAGCCATGATAAAAAGGGGATCGTTCCCATGCTAGTCCTCGAGTCTCTGGATCTTCAACACACGCACAACCAACTCGAAAGCTCAAGCTCCAGACTAGCCAACGGGGTTCAGAATCGACTCAACGACAAAAACAATGGCCGCCCGATCTCTTCTTGTCGCCGCCCTCATGGGCGTTGCGCTCGCCGTCCCCATCGAGGAGAGACAGGCTTGCGGAGCTGCCTGGTAAGACAATCCCGAGTGGCATTACAAACATAGCCTTCGGACTAACACCGTCTAGGGATCAGTGCGGTGGCAACAACTGGAACGGTGCCAAGTGCTGTGCTTCCGGCAGCAGCTGCGTCGTCACCAACGAGTGGTACAGCCAGTGCATTCCCGGCGCTGCCCCTCCTCCGGGCACGACCACGGCTCGCACGACCACCGCTGCCTCTTCTACCGTCCGCGTCAGCAGCTCCACCGCCGTTGTCAGCCCTTCCCGCACTACCTCCGTTGGCGGCGGCGTCACCACCACCGGTCCCGCTCCGACCGGCGGCGCTACCTACACCGGCAACCCCTTCGCCGGCGTAGACCTCTGGGCCAACTCCTACTACGCCTCCGAGATCACCACCCTCGCCATCCCGTCCCTGAGCCCCGCCCTGGCCACGGCTGCCGCCAAGGTCGCCAAGGTCCCTACCTTCATGTGGATGTGAGCTCGTCCAAGTCCCCGTACTTTGTGATCCTGAGACTAACACACGCTCTTCAGGGACACTCGCGCCAAGGTTCCCTTGGTCGACTCGACTCTTGCCGACATCCGCGCCGCCAACCAGGCTGGCGGCAACTACGCCGGCCAGTTCGTCGTTTACGACCTCCCCGACCGTGACTGCGCCGCCGCTGCCTCCAACGGAGAGTTTGCCATCGCCGACGGCGGCGTGGCCAAGTACAAGGAGTACATTGACGCTATCCGCACCATGATCCTCAAGTACTCTGACATTCGCATTCTTCTCGTCATTGGTGAGCGTCCCTCTTCCCCGTGTTTGCGCGGCTTCATCCTAACCATTCTCCTTATCCAGAGCCCGACTCCCTTGCCAACCTCATCACGAACCTGAACGTGCCCAAGTGCGCCGGCGCTCAGGCTGCCTACCTCGAGTGCACCAACTACGCCGTCACCAAGCTCAACCTTCCCAACGTCGCCATGTACCTCGACGGTGGTCACGCTGGCTGGCTCGGCTGGCAGGCTAACCTTGCCCCCGCCGCCCAGATGTACGCCAAGGTCTTCAAGGATGCCAACAGCCCCAAGGCGCTCCGCGGTCTCGCCACCAACGTTGCCAACTACAACGCGTGGAGCGTCAGCTCTCCCCCTCCTTACACTCAGGGTCGGTTCATCCCCAGTTTGAAACCCCAGTTGGCAAATCTCCCTAACACATGATCCTCGTAGGCAACCAAAACTACGACGAGAAGCACTACATCGAGGCCTTCGGCCCCCTTCTGCGAGCCCAGGGCTGGGACGCCCAGTTCATCGTCGACCAGGGCCGCTCCGGCAAGCAGCCCACCGGCCAGGAGCAGTGGGGTGACTGGTGCAACGCCATCGGCACCGGCTTTGGCCTGCGACCCTCCGCCAACACGGGCTCCGCGCTCGTCGACGCCTTCGTCTGGGTCAAGCCGGGTGGTGAGAGCGACGGTACCTCGGACACCACCGCGGCCCGGTACGACCACAACTGCGGAAAGTCGGACGCCCTCAAGCCTGCCCCCGAGGCCGGCACGTGGTTCCAGGCCTACTTTGAGCAGCTGCTCAAGAACGCCAACCCTGCTTTCTAAGCTCCTTGGCCTATCTCCGATTCTCCCATTCGCACAAATGCGTCGAATCCGACAGAGATAGATGCTGCATCAGTTTCTTCGTGTACATACTTGACACTTATCTCGGCGAACTGTATATACTTGCTGAGAAAATCACTTCAATACATCTTTTGTCACTCGCGAGCTTCTTTTGCAAGGCATTTTCCGGTGATTACATGGCATGCGAGGTATCTCTGGTCGGCCAAAGCCCGCACTCCCCTAAAATTGCAAAAGGTATCTCCGCCCCCCTCCTGCCTGTCCTCTCACCGTTCTCGCCGTCCGCCCTGGGTGGGGTTGGACAACCCAATTCGAGATAATATCGAAGCCACCACACATCTGCTGGGTGCTTGATGGCCTCAGGGTGTCTGGCCCGGTGCTTCGCCTCAACACGGGCGTCGTAGAGTTTACAGTCACAAAAAGCCCTACCCAACACGGAATCTTTTCTCACACCTCTTTTTTTTTTCGTTTTTCTCAAAGTCCAGAAGTTGGGACTCTAGCCAATTCTCTACACAAACACCACGCGCTCCCGGACACGGATCGTTTGGGAGAGCTTCGGAACAAGTTGATACTGTCGACGACCTAGGAAAGACGCCCCTGCGAGCGACTCGAGGAAGAAAGTCAGGTATGTAGCATAGGCATCTGGTCCTGGTGGAAGGAAGTGTGCCATGGTGATCTTCTCGTGCTGTTTATCGTTGCTCTACCTGGCTCTTCTGGCGAGGCCGTGAAGATATCGACATCTCCTGCAAAAGACCCGACCAACGCCTGGGCTGGTCGGGCATTTCCAACGAGGTTAGCATACTGACGAGACGTGAGGAACAGAATAGCCTCAACCCCGCGGTTCTCTCCAGAGCGGATCCAAGCACCGCCGGAAAGAGGGGACTGGCCCCCTCTTCGACATTTATCCCCCTTGAAGCCATTCACAACTTTCATCAGCAAAAGTCTTCAAGGGGTCCACGGGAACATCTTCAAGAGGCCCGCGGGTCATGAGCCTCAAGACACCGTAAACGACGCACACGACGCATACGAAGCGAAGCATACGACATCTTTCTTTCTTCGGCTTTCTTTGCTGGACGCCAAGAGTCCGGCCGTTAGCCATCATCTTCCTGGCTCGAGAACACAATCATCCTTCCATCTCCAGATCATCTTTCTATCTCGGAATCATCATCGCCTTCTTGTCTCGATCCAATCGACAAAGACAGCTCCTAGGCCATTCTATCCCTCTCCCCCACCCCCTATTGACACCAGAGACCCAACTGGCCCCGAGCAGTTCCCCTCACATCTTCGCCCAGGCGAAGTTCCCATTTCCATCACCGTCCTGTCACGATTCCCCTAATAACAAGCACGGCCAAGTAGTCTTACCATTTCCCCCCTAGCGGCAACACCAAGATCGAGCTGGTCTTGACCAATTTTCCTCACATCTTCATCACTCACGGGCGGCAATTTGACATCAACTCGTTCTTTCTTACACTTCTCGTTCTTACCCCAAACCTCCCTGGGTATCCCCAACGGCAGAACTTGAGGCTGTATGTGCGTACTCTTCCCATAAGATGGTATCTACGCCGGTCGGAGCTGACCGCCCAACCCAGTCCTTTTCCTACGAGCATCTCTCTGTCGGTAGTTCCTCTAGGGAGCCTGATCTTCCTGGTCCTTCTAGGGGACATCACATTTCTGCTCCTTGGAGAGAACTTGCTCGTTCAAGAAGCGAAGACGGGTTGGCCACACGCCGCCCCCAGCAACCCACCGACGATCCCCAATTCTCTTCCCCTCTCCTTAATTTCACTTTGTCGTTGCCAGAGAGTCCTACCTCCCAAGACGCGCTGCCTCGCGACGATTCAGCGGCCGAGATGGCTGGCAAAAATCGTGTTCGCAAATTCCGTCAAACCTTGCAGGATATGATGTCCAAGAAGTACCGTGAGCAGCGCGAGCTCGTCAAGTGAGTACCATGATCCCCGCTCCCCGATAGATGCTCTCTTTCGTCGCTTAGATCTGGGCGAGAGTACTTACACAGGCGACAGAAACGGCACCGTTCAAACGGTGGACGAGTCTGACGAGATGAAGGGCCACTTGATCCGAGATCTGTCGTCCTCGTCGACGCCCGCCGACCAAGAGGAAGCCATCATCCACTTCATGAACTGCATCATGAGTAAAAAATGTCCAGAATGCAAGACCAGACCAATGGGCGGCGACAGCAGCTCCGCCTTCAAGCACGCAGAGCGCATCATAGCCCGTAAGAAGGGTTCGTCAAGCCCCTTCACTTTTTTTGGTGTCGTACTTTGCATCCCTGTTCCGCCGCATCTCACACGTTTTCTATCTTCCAGACATGTCCCGCAATCGCATCCGTACCTCCTCGGCCATGACCGAGGACGCCTCCCACGTCGCATGCCCCAACCTCAAGTGCCGCGTCGAGTCTTTCTGCCCCTGCTGCTCGCAGGTCTCCCCGAAGAATCGGCCCGCGTCGAAGGCGGGGTCCGGCAAAATCGGCTGGTGCTGCGACGGCGGCCGGATCTTCTACATCTTTGCGCTGCTCTGCGGCCCCAAGGCCCATCCCGACGACCCCGTGGCGTCCCTTTACCAGGACCAGCAGGTCGTGGGCAAGAACGCCGCGGCCAGCGCCAGCGGGGAGAAGCGCTCCGGTTCTGGTTCCTCTGGGACCGGCTACTCCACCGGTAATGATGCCCAACAGACCGAAGTGTCTCCAGAGATGCAAGAGGCGCAGGTAGACTCTGGTAAGAGCAGTATGCTTACCATCTTTGTTCCTCCAGGGTCGTGGTTATCGTGGGACCGGCGGGGAAGGAAGAGCGTCGCGTTCGATAATAAGCCCGCCGAAAGCGACTCGCTCGTCTCCGTGCTCGAGGCGCTCACCGAGGCCTGTCCGCAGCGTCGCCGAGACTCCCAGTTCGACACGTCGCCCCCGCAGCTCCTGCTGGCCATCGCGCACCGCAGCCCCCTGATGATCAAGCTGGCGGAGCTCCTGGCCGACAACATCACCGAGGTCGAGAAGCAGCTGACGCTGTACGCGAGGGCCATGGACTTCCTCGAGGTGCTCGCCACGCACCCCACTTCCGCGCCGCTGGTCAAGAACCGCCGGATCAACTACCCCCTCAGGAAGACCATTCTGCCGCTCGTCTTCGACGACGCCGAGGTCGAGAAATCCGACCCCAAGAACAAGGGGAAGGCCAAGGCGAGGACGCCGCAGCCCGAGGCCGAGCCCGCGGCCTACGACGAGTCCCAGTCCCTCCTCGACCTGGCCTCGAATCTAGCCAAGCAGGCGCACAGCACGGTGCAATTTTACAAGAGAGCGCGGTCTCAGAAGTCCGGGGACGCCAAGGAGATCATCGCGATGTGCGAGCGCATCTGCCGCCTCGTGGAGAAGAGCCAGGCTCCTCCCGAAGACGGCCCCGGGGGCTCCGGGCCTTCGAGGGCTCCGTCGAACGCGCGCTCCGAGCCGAGTCCTCCGAAGGACAGGAAGAGGGAGATCAAGCAGTGGCTCGCGGAGAACAACGTCGCCCCGATCGAGGACGCCGGCTGGAGGAGAAACTACGCATACGCGCGGGAGCTGGAGACGAGCGCGACCGCGAGCGTGGCCATGCGGCGGATGCACCGCCTCGGCAGCGAGCTCGCGACGCTGGAGACGTCGCTGCCCGAGGGCATCTACCTCCGCTACGACGAGGCCAGGCCCGACGCCATGAAGGTGCTCATCGTCGGGCCCAAGGACACGCCGTACGAGAACGGCATTTTCGAGTTTGACGTCTTCTGCCCCGCCGAGTACCCGGCGGTTCCGCCCATGATGACTTGCAAGACAGTAGTCCCAGTCCCCATCCGTGGCAACAAGCGCAGGTTTAACCCGAACCTTTACGAGGACGGCAAGAGTAGGTTCCCGATCCCCCCTCTCTTTTTTCCGTTCTTTCTTTTGCTAACTACCTCACGCGCGCAGTCTGTCTCTCGCTCCTGAACACCTGGCCCGGCCAGCAATGGAACAAGGACGACTCGACCCTGCTGCAGCTGTTCGTCTCCATCCAGAGCATGGTCTTCTGCCCGGAGCCGTACGAGAACGAGCCCGACTGGCACGGGATGGCCGGAACCACCGAGGCGGAGGACTACAAGGCGTGGGTGCGCCGCGACACGGTGGCCACCGCCATGACGGCCTGGATCGTGAGGAACCGCTCGCCCGGGGAGGGGTACGTCTGGGGCGACGTCGTGGGCCGGCACTTCGAGCTCAAGGCGGAGATGATCGTCGGCACCGTCGACGAGTGGAAGGCGAACTGCAACATGAACGAGAACGACCTGAGGGCGCTCGCTGCTCAATTGAAGCACTTCTTGTAGGTGAGGGGGCATCAAAGACGGCGGGGGTGGAAGGGCAGGCGACGGTTGAAAGATGCACATGCTTGCTCGACACCTGACCATGAGTACCAGATCAGCTGTTTGGGCTGGTTGGTTTCCATGATTCCTGGGTCGGAGTGAGGGTAGGCTTTTTCAAGAACTGACCCTGTCGGGCAGCGTCTCGCATCCCCTTGCGGTGTCGTATGGGAGGTTATGGAGGAGAAGGCACAAGTGGAATATCGTGACGATCCCTCGCCCAGCTCAACCTGCGGATGGTTGACATCAACAGACCGCCAGTTGCCTGGGACGTGCGAGATGTCAGTCCGACAGAATAGTCTCAATATAACTCTGCTACCTTTCAGAAAATCATGCGTAACTTTCCCTTTGTTACACGACCGCAACGACTGTGGCACCGGAAGACTGCAGCTCTCCCAAGCGTGGTCATTATAATGAGGCTCTTCCGTGGACTTGCGGTGGTAATTCGGCCATATGCCGTGGAATCGGACCAAACATTTGCAGTAGTTCAGCCACGCAAAGCCGCTTGGAAGATGTGGTCGCTATATAGCCTCCATCACACTCGTAGATGTCAGGGTACGCAAACGACAACAAGCCCATCATCACAGCCTTCAACCTATCCCTCGTTCGCCATGCATCTCAGAAGCCTTGCCGCTATCCTAGGACTCGCCTCCACCGCCCTCGCGGACTGCTACACCTTCGGCCGGAAGAGCAACTACAGGCTCCCCGACGGGACCGTCCTCGACATTCCTGAGATCTGCAGGAAGCACTTCATGGGCGACTACGCCGCGGGCGAGACCAAGTCGCTCTGCTTGCACGACAAGGAGGGTCTGAGATGGGATTTTGAGATTGGCGTATGTTTTATTCTCACTGACTGTCCTCCTAACGCGCCTCTCCTTCCTTTCCGCCTCTGCTCGAGATGACGAGGTGTTGCTGACGCGGAGTTAGTACGGCGGCAAGGAGCGGCGCGTTTCGCTCAACGTGTTTCCCTTATTACAGGTTGGTCTCGAGCTTGGCGGGCTCACTCCCCGAAATCGAACGTGAAGATGCGGCGGCTTACTTGGCTGCGCCGTGTAGGGTCGATCCGAACGTGAACGCTTGCGGGGAGCCTACCTCGGGGGCTAGGGGAGCGTTGAAGAAACTTGACGCCTCTCCCACGATGGAAGTCGTCACGAAAATGTCTCGTTGGAAAATGTTTGGTGATGTGTACATGTTGTATGACGTACATGGGAGCTGCTCGTACTACACATAGGGACCTGGGGATTAGAATTAGACTTCTGCGTCCTGGCTGTGAACAACCACCGGTTCACCGTCGGTCTCGTTCACATCAGGATACATGTTCAGCCATGACGTTGGCAATCGCACTCCGATCTGGTGGTTACTCCATGACCCATGACCTCAGAGACCGGCCTGTCTCCTTCACATGTTCGTTCGCCTGCTTTGCGCTCGGTATGGACCATGTTTAGATGCACCGCAGAAAGTGTCAGCACGCACTGACGATTGATTACGATGAAAAACACGAGAGGCAAGCATGTTCGGGTCAACGCTGTGACTCCCACGTGGGTCACCACGGCCGTGTACGAAGACGAGCTCGGATGTACGGCGTCAGTTAAAAGCAGTCCAGGTCGTCGCGTATTCGCAGTCAGCATCCGACCATCTATGGCCGGTATCGGGTGGGAACCATTATTTCACACCTCCAGGCTGAGTACCTACTTCACATTCCCTCTAGCTATTCTAACCTACTACTATTTACTTCTAGTATGTAATTTTTGCTGTTGTCCGTTGGCGTCACTATCGTCCGTTATCGTCGCTGTCGGTACTTGTCGGAGTTGGTCAGCTTGGGGGGTTGTGGAAATCATGGTCCCCTATCGGATACGATGGATGACGAGACGCGTTGGTAGCTCCCAAAGTTGTTTCGATGTTTGTTTCTGCATCTCCTCGCAAGATGGCGGCCGGCGTTGAGCCGACACATGCGGTTTGCCTACCATACCGCCAGCGCCCGGGTTCGAATGGCTTAGATGGCATCAACGTCGCCTTCGGCAACCGCATCTCACGGCAAGCGTACTGGAGCACCGGCATGTCCTTCCGATGTCCTACCGCCATCTGCAGCATCCCAAGCTAAACAACAATGGAACGCAAGCTCCAGGCCTTGGCTTCTCAGTTTCCACGTTTCTCAGTGATGGTGGAGGTGGCAAGGGCCACACGCTGATCCGCCGAACCTCAAACCCGCAGCTGTCAGCTGGGGCGTCAGAGCGCAGAATGAATGAGCGTCCAAGCGGGTCTCGATGGCGGGTCACGATGCTTTATTGTCCCGATGCAGACAAAGGTCGAGCTTCACCGGCATGGATGATGAATCAGTCGAGTTGCCGACCTCATCTCGAAATAACTAGAGTCGATGACCGAAGTTGGGTAAGCGAAATGCATCCGACTCCCCTCGGCTCGCCATTCAAAGGATCGGCGGTGGTTGATTTCCTGCCCTGCCACGACTCACGACTGAGGCACGCTTGCTTGCCTGTAGGATCATCAAGATTAGCTCAGATATGTGTGTCGGTAGGTTGCAACGGTTTTGGACTGGCAACCTTGGCCCTCGAGCGGCCAGGCAGCGTTGCAACCAAACACCAGAGACGTGTGGTTGGGAACCTCGCGGCCGCGGGGGCCCGTTTCGCCCAGCACACCTAGACGATGAGACGCGGTAAACCGACATTGTACATCCCGGAACCGACGTTTGGCGGCTGTCGCGGAGGACTGCGATCGCCGCCGGACAAGGTTGCTACTCGTAGCATCTACTACATAGGCACGCATTTGCGTTGCACTATCCATACTACCTTCGTTCCTACGTTGCTACTTTCCCAGTCCCACGCATCCTTCGTGTTGTCGGATGGGGCACCGTCTGTTCCCAGTGCCGAGACCGCGGGAAAAAGGAAAAAACCACGTGGAAGAGGGGCACTTTCGGACTCGGAACGTACGTGAGGGCGGTACGCAACGGTTGCTCGCTCACAACTCGCTGTCCATGTTTGAAGTTTGGGGCGTTTCCGAGCCGTGCGGTAAACACGAGTCAAGACCTGACTGTGATACCTATTGTTCGGTTCCGGTACCGGTTGCGTTAAGAATATCGACCCTTAACGGATACGGAAGAAGTCAAAATGAGCCAAGGCGCGGTCTCCTGAACGGGGACCTGGGTTCAGGTCGCCATGCCTAGGTGCTCTACCTACTGGTTGGTGGTATTTAATGAGGTCGGCCAGCCTGATGAAACTCAGGCCGTGGAAAGTTTCGACAGGCCTAAGCCGCCTGAACGGGTAAGATGGAAGTTGCAACTTGCGGCTACAGTGCCCAAAGCTTCATGGGTCAAGAGGAAGAGTGATGAGGAACAAGATGAGCGTTTTCTAGAGAGCTCACACAACCCGGCAACATCAGGCCGGGACGCGAATCATGAGGAGACGAGAAGCCGACTTGAGTGATTCGGTCGGAAGGCTATCCAAGATGGTGTTGCGGTTAAGGTCAATATGCTCAGAAGCTTGTCGAGGCGGCAGGCAAAGGTGAAAGAGGAGCTGGATTGCAATTGGCACCGAGGGCGATAGGAATATGCCGTCCGTTTCTCAGCAATGGGCTGCGATATGCGGTACGCGGCCACGAGGCCAGGTAGCGCCTTGCGACAGGGGACGAGTGCGTTTGCCACGTGCGGAGCATGCACGAGGTTACTGTTATAGTATGCGCTATTACCGAGTAGTAGTACCATACCATCCCTACCTAGGTAATAAGACTAAGCAGACCGTGGTGCAGGCCGAGATGAGGGGAAGCAGCCATTGGCGTCGCTGGGCTGGCCAAAGTCGTATCGAAAGTGGTCTGAGGAAGAGTAGCAAGTGGCATTGATGGTGCGAGATGCCATGTGCGAGTGTGTTTGTCTTGCCTGTACGGAGTAGGATCGTGTTCGTGTGCGTGTGCGTGTGCGCGCGTACTAAGAATGCCAGCAAAAGGTCAAGAAGAGGGACCAACCTGTCCAGACGCTGGAGAGTGAAACGACACACGAGAATTGCCGAACAGTGGCTGGTCTCCTCAAATGCGGATCGACACGCGCAGGGCCAGTCCGACAGTCGTTCTTCTCCGGCCGTTTTCGAGGAGCGAGGACGGGGGCTGCGGTTCAGGGGCGTCATCTGGAGGGGAAGAGGAGGAGGTCGAGAGACGCCGCGTGTCCGTCAGGGTTTTGGAGTAGGTACCTGTTGGAACTCGGGCCCAGGATAAGACGATCGACGGCGAGGCTAGCACGCATTTGGAGACGACTGCCGGCGGACGTGACAGAAGGAAAGGCGCCAGCGGCAGCCACCGGGTGTTTGGCAGTGACTGTGAGCGAGACCTGTCTGACTGACAGCGTGTGCCGGCGTCAGCGTTAGACGGCTTGTCTCCGAGCGGACATTAGAGTCTGGCAATCTGGATCATCGCGCAGGATCGTGGTGACGGTGGCCGTTCTGAGAAGAAGAAGGGCTCGGTACCTGATAATGAGGCGATGCAGACGCAGGTCCGGCGCTTGTACCGGGGGAAGATGCCGAAGCTTGGGCGTCGTGATGAACGTACGGATACACTGCATGGTATCCGTAATAATTAGTAGCTTTGCACCACAGACGATTTAAGTACGTTCCCTCTCCCGGTTCACCCGAGATGATGGATTGGAGCGGTGCTCTCGGGCCCCTCTTGCTCCCCCCCCCCCCTCTCTCTTCTCACGCGTGGAATCGGTTGGAGGTTGCGCGGCGTGACCCGCGGCGGTACGGTACAGTGGAGGCTGGCTCTGGTACCCCGGTGGCCGCGAGGCTCGTGGCAGTCGGGGCTGGCCGTCGTGATTGAAAGGAGTGATTGATTGATAGAGGGTGGGCGGCCACGCCGCCAGGCAGTGACTGAATATGGTCTTTGATACCTGGGCAGTTCTCTCGATCCTCAGCTGCGGTGCTGGTCGACGGATGCGGTCGAGGAAGGGCAGGTGGAAGGGTCCAGACGCTGGCGAATGACAAAACAATGGGAGTCGGGACATGTCCCTGGGCCAGGTACGGATGCCGGGGGGGAGAAGAGGGGACGAAACAAAGGGACCATTGGCAAGGGAGAAAGAAACATGTATTTCGAGGCTCCGTTGATGTTTGGATGTTGGAAGAACCGAGGACCTGGAAATGACGAGACTGTAGGTAACCTGGCAAAGGGGAGGAAATGGGATTGTCGGCGAGGAGAGAAGCATTTCCATGCTTGGTACCTACCAACCTACCTACCTACGTCAGGGGAAGGAAGGTGCCTTCCTGGAGCTGTCCCGTTGGGAAAGACGTCAACGTGAGGCAAGAACTGAGAAGCGTACATGCCAACCACGACCTCCTAGGTAGCATGTGTACCTCAGATGGTTACTTAGCAGGTACATTCCGCCTGGTAAGTACGTGTACTACCCTGCCCCAGTTGGCCCTTGGAAATGTCCGAAGGCACTATCTGTAAGGCACCTTGTGCTACGTACAGCCACGGGGGCGAGGGTACCTTACCTCAGTGGACGAGGCCCTGGTAGCTCCAGGCCGGTCTCTGTCCCAGGCACCTCCGCGCGCCCAAGAGGCTTGGGACAATTGAGACTGGGCTGGAACGGGAACTGCCCTGAGTTCCAGATGGCAGGGTTCACGCTTTCTTGTTGGCCTTGAGCGCGTTGGTGTAGGTCCGTTGACTTTTTATGAAGAAGAAATAAAAAAAAGGCTGGATCGCAAGCGCAGGTACGCCGTACTCTTGGTGTGCTCCTCAGTCTAACTGCATAGGTACCAGTGATATGGAAGGAGATAAGCATCGCGGAGGCGCCCATTGAGACGGACGGAACATCACTCCACTGCTCTGAGCAGCTGGCGCATTGCGCTGGAAGGTGCCAAGTACCCGAGGCACCCAAGAAACGTATCCTCATAGTACCTTTCATTGACTTTGCTTCGTGCCTGGTTCCTGCTGGCCTGGTCCAGGCCCCTGTCGCTACATCCCTGTGCCGCACATGGCTCTGCCAGAGCTGCCCAACTCCCCCTCCACTCTGCCACTGCAACTGCACTGCTGCAGGTCGCTCTTTCCACATGGATTGCACCTCCTGCTGGCTGTGGCCGTTCGGTGCTCGTGTTCCACTTTCAGCGGGTTGTTGTCCACTCATGTGCTCCTTCTCCTGATCTGTTTGAGATTGAGGCGGCCATTCCCAGACAGGCACTTGCGCAGCGCTCCCTTTTGCTGCCTCATTGACAGCCTGACCGTACTTATCTCATGGAAGTCATCAAGTACTTGCCTGAATTATCTATGGAAGGTGCAGTCTGTATTGCTTCTGCCTCTGTCTCTGTCTCTGGCAGTATCAGTACCTCGTTGTCCCAAGCTTTGGAGGAGGTGCTGGAACTTTTAGCCTCCTGAACCCTCGCGCTTGCCTCGCCTGGCGTGCCTGGAACTGTGTCGTGGCTTCCCTCCTCCGTCACCTCCCGCCGCCGTCCCTGCCACTTTTTGTCCCGCTGGATCGGTACTTGAGCAAGGTACCTGGCCACACCACTGTACCTTCCCTGACAAGCTACCGCAGCCTGTACCTGCCTGAGTGATAGTAGTAATAAGTCAGGTACCTAAGGAAGATACGGAGCAGGAACAGGAGCAGGAACAGGAGCAGGAGCGGGAGCAGATAGGCAAGGTAGCGTAGCGACTGCCATTATTTCCGCTCCCTTTTTCGCTTCCGCCCGAACTACCCATGCCATTCATTGCCCAGCCCAGCATCAGGTCTCGTCTCCGTCTTGTCACTTGTCTCCTCTCTTCTCCCATCCAAGTTCAAATCTCCTTCTTCTTCAGTCCCCTTCCCCCAATCCACCTCCTTTTCGGCCCTCGTCTGCAGCTTCAGCGTTTTCGCTTCCATACACACACACTCTCGCGCGTATCGGCAGTACCACCAAGTTTCAACTTGTCCCCTCCCCCCCAGTCCGGCCGGCGGACCCATCGATCGTCCCCCGAACTCCAATCTCGCCTGCGCTCTCCCATCTCATTCCACACGCCAACAGGAGGAGAAAAAACCCACTTCCAAGTCGACTACTCCGTCCCCAGTGACCTCACGCTCGCCTCTCGCCCGCCCCCCCCCCCCCCCGAAGCGAAGAAACGAACGAGAGAACTGCGATTCTGCCCTGTTCTCGCCTTGATCGGTACCGCTACAACCCTACGACCACGCCTACACCCACGCCTACGCCTCCCACGCGCGCTGCTCTACTGCAGCAAACCCAACCCAGCACGCAGAGCCCGCTCGCACCTCGCCCGTCGTCCCAATTGCCCCGTACGCTACCCGTTCTGTCCAGTCTTGTCTTCTGCTTGGCCTGACAGTCGTGAAGCACGCCCCGGGCTGTGGAAACTCGAACCGTTCTCGTCGCGACACTGGACGGCCGGCCACTTCGACGAACCTTTTTCCCGCAGGGATCCTGCAGAACTCAAAAAAAAAAACACCCAACCATGCCCACCTCGCTCGACTCTTCTCGTCCCATCATGGCACCCTCAGTACGTTGTCCAGTCTCCTGATGTTGGCTTTTTGGCTCTAGCCCTTCCAATCCTGCTCCTGCCTCTGCTCCTCGATCCACGTCTGTTCTTGCCCTGCTGCGCCTCGTCTTTTGCCTTTCGACTCTTTGACGCCCTTCCTCCCGATCCCCTAACGCTCTCTCCCACAACCCGGACTGCCCTGCCGTCTTTAACCTGTCTTCCTGCTGTTCGAAACCCCATTTCTTGCCTCCTCCGCACCCCTCTCCTGTCCTCCCCTCCAGCTACGACTCAAAATGAGCGCCGTTCTGACAGAAGCCCCTCGTTCTCAGGTGCGAGCCTCCGTGCGATACAGTACCTACAGCATGGCGCCCTCTTTCGCCAACACCGTTCAGACCACCGACTCGGCCCACGCCGAGATCGCCGACATCGCGACCGGCCTCGATCGCATGGAGAACAAGGCCCTGAGCTCCCAAAGAGTCACCTTGAGCGAGGAGAAGACGGCGAACATGAGCAAGCTGGCCCTCGGTGCCAAGCTGGAGCGTGCGTTGGACCGGAGGATGAGCAGCCAGGACGCCGTCATGCGCCCACGCGGCAAGACTCTGACCGAGAAGCCCACGGCCGCATAGCTGCCCCGCGACAATCCACCGATCTACGCGTAAGAATATAGCCGATTGAGACCGCAACCGACCGTCCAGCAGGCAAAACATGGGCACCGTGAGTCACGTGCCCGCAACCGCCGACGACTGGCGCAGCGACGCCGGACAGTCAGGAGGTCATGCACCGAACGCATGGCCGAAGGCGTGGAGGAGTTGGCCTACCTGCATCCCCGACATTCGGTCGACGCGGTACAGGGAAAGGGAAACAGCATCGAGCCCGAAGCTCGACTTACGATGAGCCAAAATGGAAGCCGGGGAGGATAATGGGAACGGGCAGCTACGGAAACAAGCACCCTCGCACATGTTGTTTTTATGGTCTGTTGGGATATCCAGAGGATGATTGGAGCGGCATCGTGATGATGACATCCCTCGCATAGTGTTTAAAATGGTTCATGCTCCGGCTGCGTTACATACATTTTCTTCTCTTCTTCTCACGACATGACACCCCAAGCCAAGGCACGACTTGAATCATGGCATGGCTTCTTTCTTCATGAAAATGGGTATTATTGGTACATGTGGTATACTACTAGAACTGCGGAACGGCCCCATTCCATCCATCTATCTTCCAGGCCTGTTTGCTGCGTGATGAGAGCGTTCGGCATAAACGCCCCGCGGTCGCCGCCCTCCCAATGTGTGTCGTGTCCTTGGGCGCTCTTACGATGGTGGTCCGCGCACCCATCCTGCCTCGCCGTTGCGAATGCCTCGACTCCGCCGAGGACGCCGGCCGTTCCTAGCGCCGCCGTGTCATGCTCATCGGGATTGTGCCGTATTGCGTTGGAGTGTCGTCGTGGCGTAGTTAGGACAGACACCTGGGCCGCGTCATTGTGTTTGGATGCTCAAGAGAAAGCGCCCCCCCCCCCCCCCCCCCCCCGGCTCAGGCGTTCTCCTTCTTCTCGATGCGGGCCTCGATCTCCTTGAGCTGGGCGACGAGCTCGCCCTCCTCGCCCTCGTACTCGAGCGCCTTGCCGACCCAGTCGCGGGCCTCCTCGAGGCGTCCCATCTCGACGAGGCAGCGCCCCCGGCGCCACCATGCCTTTGCGTTGCCGACCTTGCGGGCCTCGACGCTCGCCTCGGCGTCGACGGAGCCCTCGGCCCACTGCTGCAGGGCCATGTGCGCCTGGGCGCGGTTCGCGAAGAGGGAGGAGACCTCCTCGCGCACGAGCTGGGACGGCTCCCAGAGGGGCCGGGTGAGGGCCATCTGCAGGCCCAGGGTGTAGAACTTGATCGCCTCGGCGTACTTCTTCTTGTGGAACTCGGCGTTGCCGCTGTCGCGGAGCTTGGAGACGTTGGCGGAGCGCTTGGGGTTGACGGGCATGGGGGGCGGGGGGACGCCGTGAGGGGTCGTGGTGTCGGAGGTGACGAGGGAGCGGTGGAGGGCGTTGAGCTGGGCGAGCTCGTTGGCGAGGGCGCGAGAGGTCGAGGTCGGTGACGTGATGGCCTTGGACTGGGGCTCGATCTGGAGGGGGAGGAGGTCGAAGTGCGTGAGGTCCGACATCTTGGGCGGCGGGTTTTGTTTCTGCGGGGGGAATGTTCGAGTCTGCGGTTCGTCTTCGATGGAGGGAGCGTGGTATATATCGTCGCGAAGTCGGCGGGCCGCGAGGAAGCGTGGTCGAGGAGTTTGGTTGTTGTCGTGCTTTGTTGCCGACTGGACGTCGCTGGGATCGGGCGACCTGCGTTTAGAGGACACTTCTCTGAACGTTATCCTTATCGGGCCTGGGTGCGGTGCGATCACGTGCTGATAGCTTGCGCGTTGGTTGACGGAGAGACCCACAGCCTTCACCTCGGGGGTCGCAGTCGTAGGTAGTCTCCCATCCGAGACGTTGCATTCCACAGTACCTGCAAAGACGGCTACTTTGCTAATATCTCTGTATCCTTTCCTTGAAGAATTGTTGTGATTTTGAAACTATCAACTCACAATTCCTTGAACTATGAGCCTGTCACCACGGCGGGCTCTTGTTATCGACCGTGCGATTGGTTCTGGCCACTGTTTCCGTCTCTCGCTTTTGCCGTCCTTCACTACTATTACTATCCCCCATCGTCTCCGCCGTCGGGTGAGTATCAGTGCTCGTTTGAGGAAGCCCCCGGCTCCTGCTCCTCCCTCTCAAGTTCCCTTGTTTCCAAGATGTCATCAAGTGTCTCGCTAGTGGAGAGTTTCGGGTACGGGTGCGGCCAATCTCTTCCTGTCCGCTCGAGCTCGGCCATAACATCCTCTGCCTCTTCGACCGGACCGAACACTTCATCGCTGCATGGCCACTCATGAAACTGCCGTTCTCTCTCCTTCATCTCCTCCCAATACTCCTTTACGTTATTGCGCGCCGGAGGCCACCACCCGTGAAAGTCGTCAAGTCTATCGTCGTTCCAATAGTAGTACGGATGAGGTGGACAGGGCAGCAAGGTGACAACAGGAGCGCCTTCTGTCTTCCCCTCTTCAGTGTGGGGCCAGATTTCAGTCTCACCGTGGCCGAGAAAGACAACGCGCAACTCGTCGGTATGGCCGTCCACCAATGAAACGAAAACGTTCGATGGTTTAACGGGACGGTGCTTAACCCCCAAGTGCTTACCAACAACAAGACCATAAAGCATCTGTTTTATAACCAACTGTCGTTTTGTTTTATCAAACAAAATCCGAGTGACACTATCATCATCAACTCGCAAAAACGAGAGAGGTAGATCGAGTGGGATCAGATAACCAACCCAGTCGGGGTCAAAAATATCTTCCTCGCGTTCACATAGGCTTTCGACAGAGCGACCCTCAATGAATTCAATGAGAAGAAGGTACACGTATCTGAACTTCGGGTGGTCGTCGTCGTGTTTGACATACTTGCGGTAGCGATTCTCAGTCTTTATCACCCAGCCACCGTAGAACTGCGGCATGACATGGGGATACCCGGTCTTGTTGTTTTCGTAGTAGAACTTGTAGGCCGCAAACTCGCGGCTGAAGGCCCTCTCAGCCACACGATCGCCGGACCCCCGGGTGTTAGGCCAGGCGTAGTACTCGCAATCGAACGCCTTGGCGACAAGCGACCGCGAAATGGGCATCTTTTCGCTCGCGTTTCCCTGGAGGCTCATGGTGAGGGGGCAGCAGGAGGGTTGGTCTTCCCTGGGAGCGTCGACTACGGTGCAGCGGAAGATCTGAGTTTCGCCTTTGCGGACGCGGATATTGTCTTCGATTCGAATCCTTGCCTTGGTCTCGCTGTACTTTGTTTCGTCGGTATCGAAGCCGCGAACGTGACCAGCCACACGGAGGACATGGGGCTCGTAGATGTGAACCCCCGTGTCATAGGTTGGCGGACCGGGAACGAATGGGTACAACTCGAGTTCTTTGTCATCCATATAGACAACCGCAGGCGAAACATATTTGAGATAATCCATGGCGAAAATGAAGCAAGGAAATAACCCTTGGGAGAAGGATTGTCGACGACGATGAGGGACGACAACAGCGATAAAGAACGTCAAAGACAATCAGAGATACCGACAGCAATGAGGGTGCCGATACTGGCGGTAGTGTGGGTGAACGTATGTTGACAAGACTGAGAGATGGTGTTGAAAAGAAGAGTGCTGGCGATAAGGAGCCGGAAGGATAAGTATTGGGAGAGATGAGAGATTCCGGGCGTAATAAGGGATGTCGGCGGTGATGGATTGCTAACACCGTTGTTGATGTCTTGGTGATAGTAGATCGAAGTTCTTCCTGAAAGGCCCTGGGAGTATCGAAACGTCTGTGAGATTGATGGTACGTGTTGAAAAGAGAGAGAGAGACATAAGAGAGGGTAAGGCACCACCTCTTATAGAGAGGTAAGGAACTTATCTACACAAACCCCCAGAGGTTGAAGTTCATTCCGTGGGCTACAGCCTGGGTGCCTTGGTAGCTTGCACTATTGTGAAAGAAGGGAAAACGCATTATCAAAACTCTATTGTGTATATTGCTAACTCCGAGAAAGCAAATCCCGCCCCGGAAAATAATGACTTTCTCCCATGAAGGTAATAAATAAGCTTCAGCCTCATGGAGCTCTGCCCTAATACCTCGGCAGCCCTCTCGAGGTCCCCCCCCCTAGGCCGGGTGGCATGGAAATCCCCATGGACCGTTGCGGCGGGGCCTGCGGCTCCCTGTCTTGACCACCCAAACAACAGCTTGGGGCGGTCCGAATAAGGCAACCTGCATTCGCGACTTTGCCAGGTACTTAAACCACCTGGGCACTGTAACTGTACTCCGTAGACTTGGAAGTTATCACGACATTCGCGTTGGCCAGGGCAAGACGACCTTCTACCGATTGAGTCTTTGCATTGAACTGTTGTATCAATTTCAGTCCCAGAAACTCGGCAAGATCTTGTCGGCTTTTGGTGATCCATGTCAATAAAATAACGCCCGCTAGTTACAGCGCAATACCTCTGATCACCATCGCGAACGGACTCAAGACCTTTGGCGTACTGCCTACCAACATAACTTATTAAATCCCTTCTCGATGGCAGCAATCTGCAGCGCCAAGGGCAGAGAGAACTGTCTGCCGTAGCTGAAGCTGCCGGTCATGCACCAGAAGCCAGGCACTCCGGTAGGCCGCCACCACTGCAATGGTCAGAACACGCTCATGTGAAAGGGGTTCAACCGACTTACTCCCGAGCGCTCTTGCTCCTCATCCAGCTTTCCAAACTTGGACTTCTCGTGCAAAGTCTTTACAACCTCTGGACCCCATAGCCTCTCGATGGTAGCGACGTTGGTGTGGAACCCCGTGGCGAACACGACAACGTCCGCCTCCAGCTGCGTCCCGTCGGCGAGCGTCATCCCCGTCTCGGTGAACTCCTGGATGCCCCCCTCGCAGCGCACGATCCCGATCCGGCCGTCGACTATCATATCGCAGGCCCCCTGGTCGATGTAGTACTGCCCGCCTTTGATCAGCTGGTAGTCTGCAAGCCCGTACCCGTCCCGGCCCTCCCGGAGCGCCAGGCCCGCCCTCTTGAGGCCGTCGTGCACCGCCTTGTCGTGCTCCGCCATCGCCTGCGTCAGACCGATGCTCATCTTCCGGATGATCCCCAGCGGGATCGCGTTGCCGACCATGTCCGCCTCCTCGGTACTGAGTCCCGGTATGGTCCACAGAGCGAGCATGAACGTCTCCCACGACTCACGCGAGATGGAGAAGATTGGGCTTCGCTGGACCATCGTCACTTCCTTGGCGCCGTGCGCCACGAAGTCCGCCGAGATGTCGTGTCCGCTGGTAGCGGCCCCGACGACGACAACCTTCTTGGCCCCGAGGTCGGGTATGTCGGCGGCGCTCGTGTGCGACTTGGAGTGGAACATAGTGCCCTTGAAGTCTTCCCGTCCGGGGACATCTGGGAGTATCGGCTTGTCGTCGTCAAAGATGCCAGTGGCCAGGACCACGTGGCGGGCGTAGATGACCTGCGTTCCAGCCCATGTGCGTATCTCAACGCGGCTCTTCTGGGCTTTCTCATCCCAGGTGACCTTCTTGACCTCGCGGTCGTAAAGGATGTCCAGGCCCATGAGCTGCCCGTAATGCTCCATGAACTCGGCAACCTTGTCGCCGGTGAGGAACCGGGGCCATGTCTCGGGGATCTTCATGAAAGCCCAGTGGTCGGTGTAGGTCGGCGTGTGAAGGGTGACGCTCTGATACCTTTTCCGCCACGAGCTGCCAAGCCGAGATCCCCTCTCGATGAGGAGCGTCTTGATTCCCATGTGCTTGAGCCTCGCGCCCAACATCAGCCCGGACTGGGCTGCCAAAGTCGTCAGCGTACACCCTCATCCTGAGCTTATTAACGCACCTGCGCCAATAATCAAGACCTGTGGCTCTTCTATCTCGGGAACTTCGGCGCTGCTGCCGAAGCCGTTTGCCGCTGGCTTCTCTGCCTTTCGTGACGGCGGGACCCCGGCCGCGTTTTGCGCCTCCAACTCCTTCTGGTAGTCAAACTTCTCGAGCTGCGTAAAGATCGTCCAGGCCTTCCACTCCGTCGGCCCGACGTTCGTCAACTTCAAAAGCCCCTTGCCCTCGCCGTGCGGGGTCCTGAACGTGAAGCCCGTCTGGATCCAGACCTGCCCTCCGAACTCGACCGGCAGCGGCTGCAGACCACCAAACTTGTTGGTCTGGAGGTCCGACAGTCCATGCTCTGCCGTCTCCAAGTACTTGGTGATTGCTTCCCAGCCCTGCTTGCAGCTAAAGTCCCATGTCAGACCGACGAAATCCCTCCAGAAGCAGTTCTCGATGAAGAGGTCCGACAGGTCGCTAAACGACCTTTCCGCGAAGCGCCGTTCCAGGCTGGAAAGCCATTCGGTTGATATCTTGCTCGCGTCGACGTCCTCCTTCCTGACCCCCTCGTAAAGCGCGAGATTCGGGAGCTCGGGCAAGGGAGTGCCGTCCATGGTTTGCTGATGGTGTCAAGATCTCGATACGTTAGTCTAGAATCCGGACAAGGGGCGGGAGCAAGCGCTGAAGAAACTCGCGGGATGACTGGGACCAGGCAATACATAAGAGATGCCGATAGCGCCAGATAGCTTAACCCGGTTCCCCGCTGCGGCTCCCAGCGGACCCCATTGGCCGCGACGCCGGCAGTGATCCTCGCAGCTCGGATGATCTCCGCCAATATCCAGTGGGAGGTTGTTGCGCTATTGCAACGTCTGCTAACCCCTTTCCGTCTATATTGCGTGAGAAACCGGGCGAGATAATCTAATCTGATCATCTCTGCGCTTTGGTGGGGGAGGAACCCGCCGATCATGAAAGAGGTCGCGTCCAATCAAGAGCGAAAGGGTGGATGACGTAGTAGCCTATTCGCGTAGGACTGGCCGAATTACACCAGCCTGGGTGAGCGGAGGGTGACATTTGGTCCTCTTGGGGCCGGGTGATGGCATGGCGATGGCCTCGGAAACGGCCGCGAAAGCGGCGTTTGCACCGGAAATGGCACGTCACCCTTGGTGTTGACATGCATATGCCGGCATATTGGCCGGAAAATGGCGCACTGTCTGCAGATACCTATCACCACTCTCGGTCAGAACCACTTTACAAGCCTAACTCCCTGGCCTAGCCAACGGGTAGTAAGCTTCGGGGGTGATTGACGCGATTGCTGCCGGATGGAGACGGACTCTTATTCCACGACCCTATGTTGAGTATTCCATGTCTCTTCAGAATAGTATAAGGATGGAGGGCGGAGGCGACGATGATGGATAGAAACAACAGGGACGGACAGAAGCGACGAGGGTGGACAGCAGCGGTTGCCGGAGCACCTGGATTTGTCCACCGGTTCCTAACTACGTACCTAGACATAGGGAACTCTGAGAATATACGTAATATAGTTTTTGATAATACGTCTTTTCTTCTTTTATAATAATCTCCGAGCTAAGCAGGACTGCTGTTCATAAAAGTCTCGCCAGATAGAGTCGGTAACTTTAGTGCTTATAACTAGAGATATAAAAAAGAAAAATTATCTCTTACTCTATACCCCTGAATTAGGTAGGTACCTCCGGGAACGCCTTCGCCTGCTTCATTCCAATGATCGTATAACCCAAGCCCCCCCCCCATATGGAACATCAAACGACGCCGTCTCGGCCAGCCAGCGGGGGGCTGGGCCTTCATAGCCTTCTCAGCCTTTTCCTTCTATTCCTCTGCTTTCTCCTTCCGATCCTTCTCACGTCTGTCCTCCAAGAGCTTGTCCAGCGTCTTGAAGGTAGAGAACTTCGGGTTAAGGTGGGGCCATTCCCTTATACCTCTCGACTCGAGTTCGGCCACGACTTCCTGTGCTTCTTCAAGCGGGCCAAACACTTCCTCGCTGCAGAGCCAGTCATCAAACAGCCGATCTCTGTCCACACCCGGATCGTATGCCGGAGGCCACCATCCGTGGAAATGCACGAGGGCATCGACGCTGCAGCGCTCGAACGGGTGGTGTGGATATGGAAGCCACGTCAGGACCTGGGCGCCTTCTGTCTTGAACCATTTAGTATGATGCCAGACTCGCGCGTTTGTATGGTCGATGATGACAACACGGAGGTCGTCCAAATCAGTATTGCCGTTTCGCATCGTAATAAACACGTTCCACGGCTCAAGGTTGCGCCACTGAATGCCCAGGTGATGACCGACGACAACACTGTGGAGGAGCTTTTTCATGACCAACTTCCGCATCTCCTCGTCAAATTTGATATGCGTAACACCGCCAGTGGCTTTCGAAAACGGCACCGGATACGGGTCCGGGGTAACTTCCCCACCAAGCCGGTTAGGATCGCCAGGGTCGGTCTTGCGATAACATAGGTTTTCGATCGAGTAACCGTAAAGATACTCTGTCAAGATGAGCGACACGTATCTGGGCTTTAGGTTGCCATCCTTGTCCTTCCTTTCGATCTTCATGACCCAGCCGCCATAGAACTGCCGAATGGCGTGCGGGTAACCACACAGTCCTTTGTCGCAAAAATACTGATAGACCGCACACTCGCGGCTAAAGTTCGCATCTGCCTCTTCGTCGTTGCCCCAAGGAGCTCCGATGCAGCCGGGGTAGTACTCATAGTCATGGGCCTTGAGTGTAACAGACCGCGTGATGGGCATCTTTTTCTTGTTCTTGAAGCTCATCGTGAGAGGACAAATGTTGAGCCGGCTTTCCATGGGGGCGTGGAGTACTTTGCAGCGGACGATCTGCGACTGTCGATCGGCCTCGACACGAATAACTTCCTCGATTCTCACCGTTGCCTTGGTCTTGATGTACTTGGCCTCGTCCGTGTCGAAATCTCGGATGTGACCTGCTTCGAGTGTGGCCGGCAGAGGTCGTCGTCCATGGTCTGTCGTGCCATGGGGAGGGCCGGGAGAAAATGGAAACAGCTCAAGCTCCTTGCCGACAGTGTAGATAGCGGTGGGCGGAGTCCAGGCTGGGAGAGGCATTGCGAAGATGGGTGCTGAGGTAATGTCGGTCATGAAGAGAAAACGGCCTGACCAGGGGTTGAAGAGGCGCTGACGAAGAGCGAGGGTAAACCGATAATTACGATCTGATTAAAAACGAAGAAAGAATGTGAACCAAGTCCGGGTAAACTATGAATCGATTTCCGGCCCAAGTAAGGTTTAAATCTTGACGAATTGGATGCGCCACACAAATTCTTCTTGGGGACTATTGCTTCACACCCGCAAGCTGGGTATCCCACCTCCGATAAGCAGTAGCAACGACGACGACGGACGACGACAATGACGAACGACAGCAAGGGTAATAAACAATTGTAATAATATTAAATAGTACTAGTAGTGGACTAGAACGGCTAGAGGGGATATGAAGTAGGTAGCATGGATGATTTGATGCAGATCCCACCTTTGTCTCTCGGCAGCCTACATTCCTCAGAAGTGGATGAAGATCAATGTTGGTCACAATGGCAATTGAGAATGAGTGCATAGAGCTTTGAATTCCGAACCAAACGACTCTTTTTTTTCCGCCAAAGAGTCTCATTCTATAAAGTATATACAAGCATCATAAAAATCGTGATCGTCATGTCGGGTATCCTTGTGTCTTCGCTGTCCCCCCATGGGAAAGGCCTAGCCCGGGCGTAACACCCTACTGGGTGGCGACGGAGGTCTTGCCGGTGCCGTAGGCAATGTTGGTGACGGGGTGGTTGGCCAGGGCCGTGGTGAGGCCGAGAGTGCCGGGGCACGAGGGCTGGTTGCTGACGGCCAGGTCGAGGGTGCACGTCTCGTCGACGCCCCAGGTGCAGGCGGGGTTGAGGATGTTGTAGAGGACGTGGTTCTTGGCGACGTAGCTGTCGGGCTGGGCGAGGCAGGAGGACAGGAAGTTGATGCTGTTGGAGGCGGAGAGGGGCAGCTTGCCGCCGTCGTCGAGGATGTCGGCGCACTGGGAGGCGTCGACCGACTCCCACTGCATGTCGACGGGCCCGCCCATCTGGGGGGACTCGGTGGCGGACTTGCCCGAGGAGAGGTAGTTCCAGGCGTCGTAGGAGATGTCGTGGGCGCCGCCGGACTGGTCGATGCGGAGGAGGGTGACGTTGCGGCCGGCGTGGGTGACGCGGACGCAGATGTCGTTGCAGTCGACGGCGGGGGGCCAGTAGGCGACGCGGTTGATGTCGATCTTGCAGCCGAGGACGCCGATGGAGGACGAGTAGGCGTCGTGGGGGGTCATGCTGGCCGAGCCGGCCTTGCCGGCGGCAGCGGCCCGGATGGAGATGGGGATGGAGGCGGCCGAGACCAGGCTGGCCGAGGCAGCGAGGACGGCGGTCATCAAAGTGTTGGCGAACATATTGGCGGTCGAAAGGTAACCGGAGGTGGAATCTCTCTTCTTCTTTTTCTTTCAAGGATTGATAGATAGCTGGATGCTGGACGGCTGTCGAGAAGCTCTCGTGGGTCAAAAGGACGGTGGTTCTTTCACTGAAAGACTGGAACAAGGTATGGGCTTGCAAAGGAGTGAAGCTGTGTGGTGATGAGGATCAAAAAAGGAGCGATGCCCGATCTGAGAGCTTTTCGGGGCCGGCCGAGGGAGTGACTGGGGAAGAGAGAAGAAGGGTAAAGGTAAGGATGGATGGGTGATGATCAGAGAGAGGGCATCCTGGACGAGACGAAGTGCTGGGAGAGGTTATATACTAAAATCCCCATGGAGGATCGGAGGGCAAAACAGCGGGAACGGAGAGATATGTCTGAATTACAACGTTGTACACTACCCTCCAGGATCAGATGTCGCTCGCAATGAATGTCACTTACACTGCCTTGGGACCCTTGATGGTGTAGGGGCACTGGATGTGGCTTAGTGTATGGATGATTCGGCCCATCCGCGGAGGCAAGTCCACGTAGTCACGTAGTGTAGGGCACACTACTACACACGTAGCAGCCTTGGACGACTCCACTGGAGCCGCTGGGCTCACTCCGCGATGACACTCCGCTGGACATCTGTGTGGATGCGTCTGCGTGCGTGGACGTTGTGCCTGCATGTGTGTTCCTTTGGGGTCGCGAGACTTGGAGCCCTATGTGCCTTGGAGCCTTGGAGGATGGGCGGAGAGCCCATGGGTGGATGAGTTGGATGTGAGTCAGGGGTTCCCGACCCGCAGTCAGCGAGTCGGGTTTGCTGGTCAATCAAGGGCTGCCAGGAATCTGACAAGCAGGTCGTGGAACCCGCGAGAGACGCTTCCTGACGCGGCGGGGGCTCCGCCGACTGGAGGAACAAGGCAACGAACTGAGCTGCCAAAGCCCTAAAGGAGGGGAGGGGCCAGACAAGGGAGAAGGGACGGACGGGAGTTGAGAAGGCGCTCAAAGCAAAGGATGATGGAGGTTCGAGGCTCAGTCAGCGACTCAGCGACGAGGACGGAACCAATGAGAGTGAGGATAGGGATGAGTGAGTTGTGTGTAGTCGGAGGAAAGTTGCACTAGCCATGAGCAGCACGAGGAAACATGAACATGGACATGGACATGGACATGACATGGCCAAGGCCCAAGAGGATGTGCGCTGTCAGGGGCTCCCGGGAAAATCGCTCAAGGGGCGGGTCTCCCCCCCTTTGACTTGAAGCTGAGACGACCGAATAGAGTTTAGTGACAGGAACCTCAGTCAGGAACCAAACGTTCTTTGGGCTGAACGTCGTCCCCAAAGGCCCAAAGGGATGGTAAGCGGTGGCGGCCAAGGGGCCGAGGGATGGTTTCCAAGTGAGAAGGAGGAAGAAAAGGATGAGCATGAGGGGGGGCCGCCGGCAGACCGGGTGGGGGCGCCTTACGGATCGTGGCCGGGCGGCACGGGAGTTGTTCCTGCGCTAATGCGGCGCAGTTGGAGGCTGGAGTCACTGGGGAGCCCTCCACTAGTATCCAAGTTTGTGACTCTGTATTGTCTACATGAATGAAGCAGCTTAGAACACAGTGGATCAAGTGTACACTGCACACTACCTGATGACAGTGCTACCAACAAAGCTACCTACCTACCTGCTGATGCAGGTACAACATACGGATACCCTGCGGACTGGCGCCAGATGGTAGCGCCACGCGGTTCCAGCCCTGACGCTTGACACGGCGCGGAGCTTTCGGGCGGGTCGTCGCTCTCGGCCGTCCAGTCGGAAGGGGAGGACTGGCTCCCACGGCGCCGTGGGTTGCTGTAGCGCCGCAATACTGCAGCGATCTACAGGGCGCGCTCAGTTTCCGTCCTCGGGCTTGTTCTGTGAATCTGTGTGGCCTGTAGGTACTTTGACAGAGTACCGTCATAATGTCCCACAGGGCTCCAGTAATTCTCAGAATTTTCCATTTTTTTGCCTTGGACTTCCCGCCTCTCCAAGTCCTTCTGGGAGAGAAACTCCGAGCCAAGTCGAACCAAGCCCACGGAGTGCGGCACAGAAAATCTCTTCTACCCCTCGCCTCCCCTCACCTCGGCCTCGCGGAGGGGTAAAGCTGCTGCTGTCGGTCCGTGACGGTGCGTTGGCGTCATGTCGGCAGCTGTTCCAAGTGTTCCAGCCAGAAGTGCTTGCAGGCGCCCACTGATTGAGGTACCTGCGGACCAGCTAGCCTTCTGCGGTTTTGTGTAGCCCGGGCGCTATCTGGAAGTACCCGGGCGAGTAGCAGTGAGCTACTCAGGTACACGCTTAGAAGAATGTGCTCTGTAACGATCCAACGAGGGCTGCGATGCTCTCCAATCACAAAACTTGGTCATCGATCCACCGAGTGACAAAGTGCTAGCCGCTACTTCGACGTGCCCTAGGATCTGTACTCGAGTACCTAGGGCGGCTAACAGTAGCTGTACGCAAGTGCCTGCAACCAGGCGGCCGCATACTTTGCGCCCGACCATTGCACACTACCTAGGTACCTACACTATGTGACTAGGTACTAATACTCATTCTCTTCCTCCTCTATCCTCTCACCAACGACGATGTGCCTGCAGAAGGATCTTCATCCTTTGATGAGCGATTTTTGAAATACAAGTCCGAGGCTCGCCCGACCGCGGGAACCTGCCGAGACCCGACGACACGTTCTAGGCCCGCTGCCAAACCGGTCCTTGGGGGACCTATACTAGGTACCTAGGTACCTAAGTACACCAATCCTCAGCTTCGCTGGACAGCACGATTCAGTGCGACTTCGGCAGTTACAGCAACCTGACGATGCACGCGGCTTAGTCACCAAGATACCAGGCGATAATCAACACTGAGCCGACTGTCGGCACCATCCATCATCGCAAACTCTCAGAGCAAACGGACGTCAGGAACATTTGCAACCCCCACCGGGAATGCATGTGAGCTCAACGATTTCCGTCTCCTGCGCTCCTCACGTCATCATCGCGCAACTCCAAAGACGAAGCAGCTCCATACTCATCCAACAACCGGCTCGAAATTTCCCACCCCCGCGTCGCGGAGACACGACGTGATAATGACACTGCAGCCGATGCGAGTGACAGCAACGTTGCGCTGCGGGGTGATGACAAGGCAAGCATCGGAATTCTCTCGAAACGCCGCCTCCCCTTGCCTGTCTTGAAATGCGCCCTCTCGAATCCGGCTTGGCTGAATCGCTACTGTGAAGGTAGGTAGGTTGGTTGGTTGCCTCGCGTACCGGCAAGCAACAATGTCCAAGCACACAGGTCCCCGACGAGACACCACGAAAACGTTTGCAAACAAGCTGTGATACATACAATCGCTCTCGCCTAAACATGCCAGCCCCCAGATTTTCATCGTCCGAATGGTAGATCCCGTTTCTCAGCCCTTTGGTGCGGGTTTCCCGGCAACCCGGGTCGGGTCGGGCTTGTCTGCCTCGTCGACGATCCCTGTGCGGACTTTTTGGTGTCTTGCTGTGAAACGCCCCCCGAATTTTCTCCCTTTTCGATGCCGGAATAGGTACCCGAATGCTCGCGTTGCCGACTTCGACGAAGCCCGTGGTTGGGCTTCCCACACAGCCTCGTCTCTTTGTCCCGCGCGTGCGGTACTGCCGATGGGTACCTGGAAGGGAACTATTATTTCACAACCCCCTAGGCTGAATATCCCACCTCCCACAAGCACCCACAATAGCCATAGACAGTAGCAACAACGACAGACGATAGCGACGACGATGGACCATAGCGACGACGATGGACGATAGTGACGACGACGGACGACGGCAATAATAATATTACCTAGGCTGCAATAGCTGGAGGGGATGTGAATTACTCAGCCTGGGGGCGTGGAATAAAAGTCCCCCCGGAATGTCGGCAATTGTAGTCAATCGCAGCCTTTCTTTCCCGGAGTCGGGTACTTGTCCGCAATCCGTTCTCGCCTTAGCTCGACCCTCCAAGACCAATTGCCCCCCTCAAATGCAGCCGAGTCAGACAAACACCCGTTGACGTAGACTTGGATGCTTTCCACGCAGACCGCAGCGTCTATCGCTTTAACCTTGCCCCGGACTAAGACGTTGCGTACCTTCAGCTCCGTGCCAGAAAGCCTGTCGACGCGTATCTCTTCAACGATCAACTCGCACGCAGCAGTCCCTACAAGTGATCCCTGCGAGAGACGCAAGGCGTCAGTCGGCAGGCGAGGCGCACCAGAAGGGTCCTCCCTGCGTCTCGTCGCGGCTTCGTACGCGAAGGCATATCGGAGGAGGTCGTTGTCGCTCCACGCCCTGCCGGCAAAGGTTAGCCCTACGGGAATTCCCTTATCAGGCAGCTTTCCCATCGGCACGCTGACGGCCGGGATGCCGAGGTGCTTCATGGCGCGGTCGCCGTTCGAATACTTGACCCCGTCCTGGAGGGCGTGCAGCATGGAGCCGCGGTCCTCCTCGGCGTCGGCCCGCCCGACGTCGCCGTTGGTCGGGGAATACTTGGGCGTCGTAGCCATTCTCGTCCATCCAGGCTTCCAAGTCTCTCTGGCGGGCCGCCTCGAGGGCGAGAAGTGCCTCGGCGCATCCGGGCAGGCCGTGGACGGTCATGGGCCTGTCCCGGACGGACTCTAGCATCTCAGCGTAGTGGACGTGGTTCTGTTGCTCGGTGGACTCGGCAGGGTCATCCATAGGGGCGAAGCCCGGATTGATCTTGTGGACGTCGACGCTTGCAAAACGGGAGCACCGTGGGTCAGCGTTGTACTTGAGAAAGTCGTCCCAGGCTATGGCGATCATCTGGCAGCGTTCAGTGTCCATCCACGAGCTGGGCATCCCCGGGACGTTGGCGGCCTGGCCGTCGAACAGCTTCTTGCAGTAGTTTTCGACCATGGGCAAGTCCGTCTCGACGACGGTTGCCCCGAGCGACTCCAGATCGGCCCTGGCACGCTCCCATAGCAGCAGCGTGGCATCGGTACAGACGACGGAATAGCCCGACGAAGTCTGCTTCCCGATGTATCACTTTGGGACCACGACGCGCTTTCCTCCCTCTTAGCGCCCCTGCGTCCGCCAGCCTCAGGTAGTCTCTGGGGCGAATTTCCGAGGTGGGCGGGATTGGCACTGTGGTCTGCTCGCGCCAGAAGTCTCCCGTTGGCCGCGGGTCGTCGGTGACGATGTTCAGCAGGGCTAGCATGTCGGAGACGGACTTGGTGTGCGGTACCACGACGTCACACGTCAGATATAGCGGCCAGAGCCTGCGGGAAGGGATGACGCCCCTTGACGGTGAGTACCCGACGAGGGCCTTGTGGGAGGCCGGCGCCCGCCCTGAGGAAACGGTCTCGCTCCCCAGCCGGGCGAAGGATGCGGCAGTGGCCACGCCGGAGCCATGGGAGGAGCCGGAGGCGAAGCTTGTGCAAAGGTACTCCGGGTTGTACGGGCTGAGCGACCTGCCGTAGAGGCCCCGCTGGCTTCCGCCGTCGGCCATGGGGGGCATATTTGTCTTTTCGACGAGTACCGCGCCGGCGTCGCGGAGAAGCTTGACGACCGCGGCGTCCGATGACGATTCCAGATGCTCGAAGGCCGGGGATCCCGCGGCGACCGTGAGTCCCTTTGCTTGGAAGCTGTCCTTGATGGTGAAAGGGACGCCCTCAGGGGGCGAGGGGGACGTCCGGCTGCGCGGTAATTGTCTGACGCCTGCGCCTCGTCGAAGACGTCAGGGTTGAGAAGGCAGACAGAATTCAGGGAGGGACCTCGGTGGTCGAGCTTTCCGATCCGGTGGAGGAAGCTTGCGACGAGGTCGACGCTCGTCAAGTTTGTCGTGGCCAAGGCATGCTGAATCTGGCTGATGGTAGCCGTTGTGATGGCGAGCGTCTGTGGGATTGCCATTGGGTTTTGGAGGAGCGGGTCGTTTCTCTGGTTTAAAGACTCGGGTGTCAGCATAGAATGAAGAAGAAGCTGCCGAGCAAATGAGGCGTGGTCGAGGTCTTACCTATCCTCCCTTCTCTTTATAACTCCGTTCGCACGTCGCCATCGTGAGCCACGCAGTTTCTGTGTCTAATCTGCCATCACCGGGATGGAATCTCGAGTCGGACGTGAAGGAAGAGGATGGTCGAGCCGAAACAGCCCCCGATAAATGCCTAAAAAGTGTCTTTCGCGACGTTTGAGTGCCTCTGATTCGTTCGCGGGCGCGGCCCCGGTCTCGCGGACTTTCAGTCCGTTCCATCTCCACCGTCGCAAAACGGAGCGACTTGACGTGCGGGGACGGCCGGCGGCGGAAGGATTCGACTGTTCGGGAGAGTTCGGCGTTGCGATTGAGAAGCGAGGGTACCCAAGAATCCTGTTCACTTGGCATTAGTACTCCTGAGATAATTTTTGCATGGACAGTTGAAGTTGCGTACCTAGAGAAAATTGCCAGGCTGGGTGATCACGAATAGTTGAAGATGGGGACTGTGATTTGACATCCCCAAGCTGAATATCCCACCTCTTACAATCACCGGCAGCAACAATAACGGACAAAGTAAGAATAATAGTTCTCTTGAAGATGTGAAAAGTTTTCTCGATGCTGACAGTGTCCGCCATGACGTTTGGGGTTCGATGGATGGCAAGTGCGATGGTAGTTGCCTATGTACCTATGCAGGCAGGTACGGGCAAGTCGGCTCCTGCCATGTCGAGCCCGAGGTCTGAGTACGTACCTAATCTTGTCCACGTCTTCTAACGAGAGCCTCATACCACGCAAGAGGAAAGAGCATTGCTTGCATGCTTCCTCTAGAATCGCTCCTTCCTCATCTTCTGAGAACTCACTAGGTTCTTGCCCTGAGCTCCTCGCCAGGTTGTCCTTCGTGCCTCGCCTCACCTCGCCTCAACACCACAACTTCCTCAGCAACATACTCAAAGGCCAATTGAAGAAGCATCACTCGTTCATATCGACACCGCGCAAGTTGCGATTTATCTCGCTATACCAGATTTTACCACTTACTATACTCCTCTACCCTTGTCATTCTTTTTTTCCAAAATGAGCGACTACTCTCAGCGTCTTGCTACATTCTTCGCCGACGGTCCCGACGGCCAACCCAACATATGGCCCATTGCTCACATCCGGCCTGAAGACATGGCTGGCGCCGGCTTTCGCTTTGCCGGCGAGGGCTTTGAGAACAGCGACGCAGTCACGTGCGACGAATGCAAGCTGCATGCTTGGAGTTGGGAAAAAAAAGATGACCCGTTCCAGCAGCACCGCGACGGCGCCCGCCATTGCTCCTACGTTGACACCGAGGCTTTTGAGCGCCACCACCGCGAGTTCCTCGCAAATGCCGCGAGCGTCGAAGCTATCGATGCGCCGATGACCCCGCCTGCCACGCCTCCCAAGCGTACCTACAAGTCCCGACGTCGCATCAAGCTGTCACCTATCATGACGGTTTGCAACACCAGCCCCTCCGACGACAAGGTCTTTTCGACGGCCCGCCAGGATCAGTCTCGCGCTGAGCCTGTGGAGGTCTCCGTTTCCGCGGGAGGTGCCACGGTGATCATTCAGGTGACCGCCGACGTCGGTATGAAGGGTAGGTTGGCTAGGTACCTCGGTCTGGGTATGAACTGACACGGCAAGCAGGCAACAAGAGACTGCGTATTCAGTGAGGGCCCCATAGTACAACTTCGAAGGGAATCACGAGAGACATATTTTGCTATGAATGGCTTGGTGAGTCACTCTCCTCAGCATGTTCCTCGCACAACGACAGCTTGCTGACCGCTGCCAGACAAGACCACGAATTTGCTTGACCACATGTTGTCGATATGACAGGACGACATGACGACGCGACGACGACTTTTGCTACGATATCACGAGGCATGATTTGGCTTTGCACGAAACAGAGGACTTGGATGCTGAGAGAGCAGCGGACGCGAGGCTGGAATCAGGCCACCGATGGGTGGAAGCCGTTTTCTGAGGATGCCTTGACATGGCTTCATGCTCGCCTTGTGGGATCGGCTGCCAGCAGTCATGCACAAAAGCGTAGGCCCAGGATAGCTTGCCATCAATACCACCCGTCTTCTACACTGGGACCGGGCCGAAGGAGTCTATTTCGTGTCCCCCAGTTACTTGGTGTCAGCTAACCCTTTCCAGAACAAACGTCAAACCCCCTCACTACCGTCACTATTTTAACTATCATTCGTCTCTGTGATTACTGCCGTCCGTTACTGTCCGTACACTAAACGTACAAGCTGGAGTTTAGGTTCCTTCCAAGAAGGATTATGTAACTAACGTAGCATAGGGAACAAGACCCAGCAAATAAGGCGTCTCCGTCGTGCCTGGTCGGCCTGCGTGATATTGCACGGTGAGGTGGCGAATGTGAGGAGTCTGCAACTGGTTATGTAAGCATGCGTCCCGTGAGTGATGGTGGGTGAGACTCAGCCTGCGGAAGATCCTACGCGCAGGTGAGAGGAAGTCTCCCCAATCAATCGCTCGAGCGCGCAGGCAGGCTGACAAGGCGGCAGATTCACTGCTCAGGAGTCGCGCCGATCGGCCTCGGGGAGTTTCTACAACTGCGGGTGGTTTGCACGAGGAGCGCCGTGGCTCAGCTGGGGATAACCAGAGCAACAGAGGTGGGCAGCGCAGGCGAAATGAAAGTGAATGACGGAAATCACGGTCGCAAAGTGTGAAAATGGCGGGTGATGGCACGCGATGGACAACATAATTCGCGAGACTTCATCGCCGTTGATGAAGACGCACAACCAACGTGGAGCGTGATCGACGGCCGGTGAGGTGAGAGAGTGTCCTGTGTGGTCGCCTCGCCGGGAGCTCGTCTGTTCTGTCTGCAACTAGGACTTTTTCTGTTTTGGCGTCGTCGCGCAATGAGGCATAGGGACACGCGCACCCGAATAGGACAGGTCACTCGGAGGACAAAATAAATGGCCGTTTTTTTGGTGGTGGCAGGTAGGCAGGCAAAAGAAGTCATCTTGATTTGTCCCTCGAGTGCGGGTTACACGGGAGCGTTTTAACGTCTCAGAGGAGAAGACAGGTGCAAGGCTGGCGGGCAAAAGCACCAGAACCCCGTAAGGGTCACTTGATCGGCTCGGCACATGGTTCGTCAATTCGGAAGGAATCTCTGGTGGTGTGCGGTCGCGCGCCGGGAGGACGGTCACTGGACGGTTCGGCGTGCTGTGCCACGCTGCGCCGACCAGTGAGGCCGACCGCTAAGAGCCTACCTAAGGGTATCTTGGGCGGACTCGGTGCTCGTGACCGCCGTGCCACCGGGCAGCCACGGGGGCGGATGACTAGAGGGCGGGCCAGGCAGACGCGGGCAGATGCCCAGACATATATATACTCGGTAGCAGTGTTGCTTTGAAGGAAAGGAAGATTGATATCGAGGGAAAGCTATTCGAAAGGATAATCGTCAATCAAAGCCCAAGCGTACGAAAAAAGAAAAAAAAAAGCAGAACCAACATCACCACCAACCAATCAACCCTGCTAGGTATACCTATATACTTACCTTACATAAGCGACGACAGACACCACGATGACGACCGTCACTCAGGCGCACCGCCACGGACGAGGCCGACCGTCGGGACGCAACCCCGTCCGAACGGTCTGGCGCGAGACGTACGAGGTCTGGGACGGCGTCTGCCTCGGCGTGGGGAAGGCCTACTTCAAGATCACCGGCAGATGGTGATGGGCGGCGGAGGAGGGGGGAGACGAAGGGAGGAAAGGGGGTCGCGAATCAAGCATTTTGGCCCTCGCGCCCGCTACGAGCGCCTTTCCTGTTTTTACTACCCGTACCCTCTGTTTCGACGATCGCCATGACGGAAGGATGCAGAAACCTTCCTCTCCGCCCACCGATGACGTCGGAGGTGGGAATGGGAATTCTCCATCGGCTGAGGCTGGAGGGCGTTGTCCTTTTTTTTTTCGCTTTCCCCATCAACTTGACACGGACTTGAGGGGATCATCGTGCGACGGCACGGCAGGGAAGGGCGGTCGGGGACCGGGGACTCCGCTGGGAGGCCGCGGGAGCTGAGGCCGAGTGGGATGGGTGGTTTGGATGCCGATGGACGACGGATGGATGGATGGGATGGGCGATGTGGTGATTGAAACGCGACGAAATGACGGACGAGTGCGAAACACGAGTACCCGTACACACCTCGGAGTGGATTGAGATTGCCAATTATAACTGATGGCCCTGTTTTTGGGCGTTGGACAACTCACAACAACAATGCAAGTTTGATGAGAATTGGACACCTTGGTGGAGGACAGCATAGCACCGATACCGTGTACATCAATGTTTGCCATAGATAGGTTGAATGGACCGTAGGATTCAGGTCAACTCGCAGGTTGCAACTGCCTCCCCCCGTACGCTGCTCTGATCTGCTCGCTGGCAGATGAAGGGCTCGTCGAGCGTCGGTCGGTCCACAAAAGACCACAATTACTGGGCATTTCTTCGGTCTTTCAGGACGCCCACGACGAGCGCAGGGCATGAATATCAATTATCAAATCCTGGCGGTGACCAATGAACCCGGGCGAATCGTCGAATCGGGTCGGATGGGTCCAGACGGATCCACCGAACGGCCGAGTCGGGTTAAGCGGCGCAATTAACTCAAGGTAGAGAGAACAAAAGAGAGTTAATTGACTCCCGCCGTCCCCAATTTTGCTGGCTTTTTTTATCCTGGCTTTTAGTGTGTTGCTGTACCGCTGTACCACGGGCTGTGTGCCGGCAGGTATCATGGACTGGTGATGGTGGACTGTGACCGGCTGGCGTACCATTTTCCTCCCACTCAGCTACTGCAGGTACGGTGTAGTGTACCTCACTGTGAGCGTAGTGACGGACGAGTCAGAGGAGACGCCGCCCTGTGTTTTGCACTCTGCTCTTCGAACCTGTCATTGGCACATTACCTTAGGTACACTACAGGTAGGTCTGTGGATATCGACGAGTGGCTGTGAAGGGACCGATCGTGATCTGGACCGCCGGCTGTTGTAGGAAGTTGGAACTGGCGGAAAGGTCTTGAGGTCCCCCGAAGACTGCCAACCCATCGCTTGTGGTTCTTGGAGATGAGCGTCCCGGGGGAGTTAGGGGGGAGAGGCATCGAGGTGGACCGGCGCACGCTGATTGTAATGTCCGCCGCCGTTGCAAGGAGCCCGGCGCACATCCGTATTGGACAGCCTGCTGATAATACCTAGTAGGGCGTGCGAGGAGGGAGGGCATAGCTAGTTGCAACGCTCAGTGATACCGTATACGGAGTGATACCCAGCTCATGTCATGGTTGACGTGTCGTGTCCGTGTCGGCCTGGGGGCTGTGAAGTGGCCGGCACTTGTCCAAGATCTTGGACGAGACTGGGCGAGGAGCGAGAGGTGCTTTGGTGGGTGCTCGGCGGCTGGGCAGAGGGGGGCCGCGAGATTGAGTATTCGAATCTTTTCGCCCTCTCCTCTCGTGTTCTGTCGGCTGTCCTGCCCAGGCTGTTCTGCGGCCTGCCGCGAGATGAGATCGATGGCCGAGGGTTTGTGTGCGTCTGACAGCGGGAGGACGATGGGGGGTTTTGAGGCGCAGAGGCTGGACGACAAGAAATGCCAATGCTCCAACGTCGATTAATCTCTTGGCGGCCAGTTCGTTTTGGGCATCTGGCGATGCTGAATTGCCTCGTTCGTTTCCCGGCACGTCGTCGTGTCGAATTCCATTCATCCTTGGCCCTTGGTGTCCAGGTAAAGTAGGTACCTGCTGTCAATCAGAGGCGTTAGAGACGAGGGCCAAATGGTGGTTTTGCGAAGGGGGGATACCTCGGGGTACCTGGAGAGAGTCCCGGCGTCCGCAAGTCCCGGTATGGGAAGGAGTGGAGATTGCCCCTATTTCCTTCGGTGGAGGCGGTGGGACGTCGATTACAGTGTCGCACTGTCTCGGTGGCAGGTGCTGTTCGCTGTCCACTATCCAGTCACCAGTCAAGCCAGTAGGTGTTGTGCGGCGTGCCCAGTCTCTCACAGCCTTGAAACGAGGTTAGTGGTGGGTTGGCATCTGCAGCGACGGATTTCTGGGGTACATGGACAGCTGCCGTGCCAGAGGCACAGCATGCAGGTACCACGCTTGACAAGCACCATGGATTTGCCGTGATGGAAGGCGCCCCGGGTTTAGTGCAAATGCTGCGCCTCTCTGAGAACCTCGTGCCTTCCATAGTACGCATTTCAGCTGTGTTTTTGGTTGTTCATCGCGAGTAGGTACAAGGTAAGAGGAGTACCAAAGTGAACCTAATAAGCGCCTTCCTATATACCTAATCTCTAGGTTGAGCCAATCTTCCATGAGGAAACTGCAGCCCTTCCTACCTTAGGTACCTACCTAGGTAGTGTAGGTAGGTAAGTTCGTCAGGTACGCCTGGGTGGGAGGTCTAGAACGGAAGGGACGAACATCTGCAGCGGCGGCTGCAGTAGAAGCACAAAAAGAAGGAAGCACAGAACGAAGGAGCTCCCCGTTGACGCAGGTACGTTCCTTCCCTTCCCACCGTGCCTCGTCTGAGTTGCGCTGTACGTACTACTACTACCTGTGTAATGGAAGAGGAAAGAGCGCACCCCCTAGGCCCCTGGGCCCCATATCGGCCTCGTCCCAACCCATGGATCCAATGGATCTCGCCCCATCTCCTCCCCCATGTCCCCTGCCCATTCCCTGGCGTACCCCGGTCACCTGGTACCCTGCTGCCCGCTGTTAATTCCACGTCCACCAAGTCTAGCCTGCTTCACCAGTCGATCCCGTTTGGCACTTGCACCTCACCTCGCCAAGGCTCTCCCATTCCAGGGCTCGTTTCTGCATTTTTACACCCGCTCCCTCCCCTCGCCATTGTTAACGACCTTCTCTCTCGCTGCTTCCTCTTTTTTCCCCCCGTTGTGTGTTTCCTCTAAACCGTCGCTCTCTCAACAATCGCTTTTTTTTTTTTTTTAGAGGAATCGTAGAGTTTGGAGAATACTCGTCGTCTTTTACGTCGCTTGTCTCTGACCCTATTCTTTTAATCCATCACAACCAAACCAAACAACTCGACTTCGCACTCTCATTACCAAAACCCGTTATTTCTGCCTCTTCTACCGTTCGGATCTGCGCCAATATCAAGATCGGAAACCAAAAGCAATCGTCTGTCGACCGCCGACCGCCCCGACGACATCCGATCGACCCTACGCGCCAGTGAACCCAAACGCCTTTACCCTTTTCCCACTCACCAAACTTCCACAATGGGCAAGCTCTCCGCTGCTGTCTCGGCGGCTCTGCTGCTCGCCAGCAACGCTGCCGCTCTTGACCCCATCGTCATGAAGGTTAGTCGCGCTCCTCCCCCCTCCACCCCCAACCGTGAACATTCCAGCTGACCCCCTCTCAGGGTACCAAGTTCTTCTACGAGAACGGCACCCAGTTCTACATCAAGGGCATTGCCTACCAGCAGGACACCGCCGCCGCCGGTGGCGAGTCCAAGACGGGAGAGTTCAAGGACCCCCTCGCCGACGAGGCTGCCTGCAAGCGCGACGTCCCCATCCTGGCCAAGGCCGGCACCAACACCATCCGCACCTACGCCATCGACCCCACGGAGGACCACACTGCCTGCATGAAGCTCCTCAGCGACGCCGGCATCTACGTCGTCTCCGACCTGGGCGAGCCCAAGACCTCCATCAACCGCGACAACCCGCAGTGGAACACCAAGCTCTTCGAGCGCTACACCGCCGTCATTGACGAGCTTGCCAAGTTCGACAACGTCATCGGCTTCTTCGCCGGTAACGAGGTCTCCAACAACAAGACCAACACCGAGGCCTCTGCCTTCGTCAAGGCCGCCGTCCGCGACTCCAAGAAGCACATCAAGGACAAGGGCTACCGCTGGATGGGTGTCGGCTACGCCGCCAACGATGACGCCGACATCCGCATCAACTCTGCCCACTACTTCAACTGCGGCGAGCAGGACACCGCCATCGACTTCTGGGGCTACAACATCTACTCGTGGTGCGGTAAGAATGACATGAAGGGCTCCGGCTACCAAACCCAGGTCGACTTCTTCGCCAACTACTCGGTCCCCGTCTTCCTCGCCGAGTACGGCTGCAACATCCCCGACGGTGCCGAGGGACGTCTCTTCCAGGACACCACCGCCCTGTACTCCAAGGACATGACCGACGTCTTCTCCGGTGGCATCGTCTACATGTTCCACCAGGAGGCCAACGACTACGGCCTGGTCAAGGTCAAGGGCGACAAGGCCGAGACCATGAAGAACTACGACGTCCTCGCCTCCCGCGTCCTAGCCGCCACCCCGACCGCTGTCCAGATGGACTCTTACGAGCCTACCAACAAGCCCGCCGAGTGCCCCGGCCTCTCTTCCTCCTGGGAGGTCACCGGCAAGGCTCTGCCCCCCACCCCTAACAAGTCCCTCTGCGAGTGCATGGTTAAGAGCCTGTCCTGCGCCCCCAAGTCTGGCCTGAAGGCCTCCGCTATCGGCGAGATGTTCGGCTTCATCTGCGGCGCCGACGCCAAGGCCTGCTCCGGCATCAGCGCCAACACCACCACCGGCGTCTACGGCGCCTACAGCATGTGCGACGACGAGCAGAAGCTCGCCTTCGTCCTCGATGCCTACTACAAGAACCAGAACCAGGCCAACACCGCCTGCGACTTCGACGGCCAGGCCCAGACCCAGACCCCTTCCTCTAGCGACAGCTCCTGCAGCTCTGCCCTCGCCTCCGCCGAGGCCGCGAACAGCGTCGCTGCCACCGCCACCACCGCCCCTGACGCCACCGCCAACCCCAGCTCCAGCGCTTCTGGCAACGCCGCTGCTGGCAGCCTCCAGTTCCAGCCCCTCTTCAGCTTCGGCAGCTTCGCCGTCGGTGCTTACCTCGTCGCCGCCGGCGCTGTCGGTGCCGCCATGATCGCTTTGTAAACGATGCCAACCGCGTGACGAATCGAGGAGGACGAGACTTGGGCGCCCGAGGAAGTCGGGCGATAACATCATTATGCGAGCCTGTAGGATATCCAAGCAGGTACCACAAGTGGACCTCGTTTAATACAGTCATGGCTCGACAGGATCACTTATTTTTTATGTCATGAGAGGCTCTTTCGTGTTTTGTCATCACACGTGGCGTTGGGTCTGCACGGGCAGCAGCAGTTCTCCTTCATGACTCCGACCACCGCAGTAAGGGTCGTATTGAATTTTTGGTGTCTTGCTAGGTGTGCGTAGCATTTGTTTCTACGAATAGAAGTTCTTTTTCTTGTTCAACTGCCACTGTTCCATGATCGTAGTAATGTTGCCCATGTGCGGCGGTGAGCGTGTGTGTGGTGTCTTGGCGACGAGTGTGTGGCCTCGCGTTTTCATTTCGGCATCCCGCTTGGCGACTGGGCGACCTTTCCCGTCTGTTCGATGCCGCCGTTTGTCCCACCGCATGCCCGTCTGGCGGCATCGATGCTGAGGCTTCTTAGCCATGCCTTGGGATACTTGGCGCCTGCGGTCAATCTCATCACTCAGGGGGGACAATTGCGGACACAACGTACCAAAAGATCTGCCTCATGCACCGGTAGTTTGCGAGCCATGAGTCCCTTGAACCCGCCAAGTCGAACGTCCAAGACTCAAGCAAATAAAATCGCCTACCCACGTAACACATCCAGAGCATGCGTCGCACGCAGCAGAGCATGAAAATCACGGACAGTCATATGCCCCTGTATTCCACGGTACTTGGAAGTCGTGCAGGTGACCTGAAAACCGCAGCATCTGACCCGGGCTGATGGAGACAGGGAGACGCAAAGCCTTCTTTCATACAGATACTCAGTCGAATCCCATTTCAGACCGAAAGAGAGACGAACACAGAAAGGAAACGGTCTTGGCCTTGGATCTTGGTTCTTCCCGTTCTCCACTGGCTCGCCAACTATCCGAGGCCAGACCGAGTGACTTTGGGAGGTTAAATTCCTGGCACAGCTTCAAGACTATCATCATCGTCGTGGTCGTCGTCGTCGTCGTCGCTTTAGACACGTCAGTTGACGTGTGATGGGACCGTTCTCTGCCATCTACTACAGGTAGATACCTCACGCATAGCTCAGCTGGATCAACAGCCTCACTTCGCATGTGTTACCTACTGCAGTCAGTCTTTGTACGCGTACCTCTGTTCTGGCCTCAGGCGCCCACACCAGCACATTTCCCGTCTCTTCACTGCCCCCACTGGAGTTGTGTCTCTTTTGTCAAATAGATGAACAGAACGGATGCACGGGAGGCTGACCAGCAACCTCTCCTGTGGTGGATCTAGTGCGCCTGGAAAACACAAATCGCCTTCTTGTTTACTGTGGTAAAGGAGGTGAGAAGCGGACAGGTACATCTCACAGACTGGAAGTCAACCAGAAGAGAACCGGTGCATATATCTCGACCCCGCCCCAAAGCAGAGCCCGTCCGGTGTCCTAGCACCCTGCCAGGGAGAATGAACAACTTGATTCAACGCCAGTAAAAGCCACCTATCCAAAATTGCAGCTTACATCCAGCTGCAGCAACTACCAGGGCTTTGTAAGGCGGGCTGGGTTGAGGTTGAATACAAGATTCTAATTGGGAAAGTGAGCTGGTATACTGTAGCTAGCCGGGATGGTACACAGGAAGATAGGTAAGTTAGGTACCTAACGTTTTAAATATGCACCTTTCTACCTATTCCACCTTCCCGGTACCCAAGTCACTACACAGCAAGGTGCCTTCCGTCTTACTTCAAAGTGAAATATATTGTAGGAACTGACAGGCTTGCTAAAGTACTTGGGTACTTGGGCACCCAGGTTGGTTAGCACGTTATGTAGGTAGGCAGGCGAGATACTACCTACCTACCTAGTAAGTGAAGGTGCCTCAGCTGACGGCTAAAGTGTGATCAAACCTTGATGAATATCAGGCAGCCTGAATCACATAAAAGCTCACATCGCCACCTGCCTTTGAAACCTTAAGCTACTTGAGTAGGAACTAAGGGACCTAGGTAAGGTAAAAAAGGCGCCCAAGGTGCCTGCCTATCTAGGTAGGTACCAGGCATATTATATTCCACACGGAGAAAGGTCCAGGACGTCTTTTTCACTCCTTCCCTCTAGATATCTGTATCCCCATATGTATCTCCTTCTCCCTGATATCTACCTAGGTAGGTAGTCATCTCCATCCGACTTTGTTACCTCTGCACCTGCCATCTTTCTACAAATAAATATTTCCTCCCCTCAATCTCTATCTGCCATCTTCCTGCGACTACTCCCTTGTCGTCGCCCCTGCCTCTGGAATCTCTCTGCAACACAAAACCCAACAACGTATCCTTCATTGTCTCTTGCACCTCTGCGACTCTTCCTCTACGACAACTTCCTCGCCATCGCCTCTCTCGCCCATCTCTCTAAGACTTGCCAACTCCTCGCTTTCGCCTCTGGTCTCTGTCTGCTACATCTTCCTCATCGCCGTTCCCATCGTGTGGCATCCCCTCTGACTTTATTCTCTGAGTATTCCTCATTTTGTCTGACATCATGACCAACTGGATCCCGCCTCAATGTGTCCACGAATCCGGCAAGGAGCTCGACTTATTCCCGTACGAGCCTTGCGACCCCCCATGGCACGGGAAGTTACGTCCGCATCCCTCTGAGGTCCGACCTTCCGGCCGGCCACATCCGCGCTTTCGACACTGAGGTCGACTACACCGATACCCAAGCAAAGGTGCGGATCGAACAAGTCATCCGTTTCGAACACGGCAAATGGTCTCAAATCGCTCGCTGCAAGCTCGTGAAACCCCCCATCGACGAGCGAGACACAAGCTTCTACTCACCTCTCGCCGAGGTCACCGAGGCCGCCGCGGACTGGCTCGTCATCAAGGCGTATGACTACGCGTACTACCCCGGCAGCTTCGGAGCCCCTTGGGAGAATAACGAGGAGGCCGATGGGCGCTTCAGTCGTGAGCACTCGGCCTATGAGTACTATCAATCCAACCACAGGAGCGGCTACCCCGAGTCCATGCCCAAATTCTACGGTGGATGCTGGCAAGGACGAGCAGGGCCTACCAAAGTTCAGATACGTCGGACTGATTCTCATCGAGTACATCGAAGGCGACTCCATCGAGAGCATGTGTTTCCGCGAACGTGAGCGCGACTGGATGGGCGTACTCTAACCACACACTTTTCCAATGCCCTTTCTTACGAGCAACGGCGATCTCACCAAGATCAAATTCGACTTGAAGACTCGACAGCTCGTTATCAAGAAGATGCTCCACGCCATCGCCATTGGCCTGCACATGGGGGTCAATCACCGCGGGTGCGATCCATGGAACGTCTTCATCACGATGCAGACGAACAACAAGGACCTGCAAGAGATTCGTGTTGTCTTCCTCGACCATGCCGACACGGAGGTGTTCGAGCTCACCAGATACGGAGCAGGCCTAGGGCCTCCCATTCTCACCAGGCTCCCCTTTCCACCCCACCCCTACCAGAGATGCCCCATTGAGGCGCTCGAAAGCTTTTACGGCTGGTGGCCCCTCCCTTCTACCCTGCCGACGAAGAAGAGAATCGCAAGGCAGAGGAACTCAGGGTCAAGGAGTTTGACGAGTGGCTACTCAGCCCCGATGTGTTTGGTCCCCTGGAAGAGGCCAAGGACGAATGGGATCGGCTGCAGGCCGAGGGAAAACCTTGGCCTCACCCATATGCCAAATACTCCATCACCGATACGCTCCACAATATGCAGGAAGAGATGAGGGCTAGAGCGCGCGAGAAGAAACAGAAAAGCCAAGAAGGAGAAGAGGGAGGCTGTAAGGAGTGATCGGATATCTGGTGATAGAAAAAGCTACAGCATCTGCAATGAACATGCCATCATTGAAGCAGTGGATTGAATTCTGTGTGTATTGAATACCGGTCTAGATTCCTTCCACTCCCACGCACGCTCGCCATCATTCCACTCAGGGTACTTCGCCTCGACATGCTTCTGGTCCTGGCACCCCGTCTCGCCGCACTCCGACTCGCGGCACTACGGCTGGTGGTTTCCAGACAGTAACGCCGGATGCTTCCTTCAATCCCGCCGCGCCGCCCTTCACTCCTGCCGGAATTTTTGATCCCAATACCCTCGGAAACATCACGAACGTCCTCGCGCCCAGGCGCGGCAACAACAACAACAGCCACGACGACAATAACATTAACAGCCGCAACACCGGCGCCGACAAGTATAACCGAGGGCGGGCGCTGACGCCCAAGGCAGTGCCTCATGCGGAGGTGACTGCTGGAGATGACTGCTGGAGATGACTGCTGGAGATGACTGCTGGAGATGACTGCTGGAGATGACTGCTGGAGATGACTGCTGGAGAT